>CM012456.1:28674242-28842939 GCA_003999625.1 Oryzias javanicus | reverse complement strand
AACGTGTGAACGCGGTGAAGCGTTGAACGCGTGAACGCGGTTGAACGCGGTGAAGGCGAATTGAACGCGGTTTGAACGCGGTGAACGCGGTGAAGCGTTGAACGCCGTTGAACGCGGTGAAGGCGTTGAACGCGTGTGAACGCGGTGAACACAGTACGCGGTGAATGAGTTGAACGCGTTAAACGAGTTGAACGCGTTGAACGCGGTGAACCCGCTAACGCGGTGAGGCGTTGAACGCGTTGGAACGCGTTGAACGCGGTACGAGGCGTTGGACCACAGTACGCGTGAATGTGTTTGAACGCGTTGAACGAGTTGAACGCGTTGAACGCGGTGAAGGCGCTTTGAACGAGTGAACGCGGTGAAGGCGTTGAACGAGTTGAACGTGAGGTGAACCGTGAATGCGTTGAACGCGTTGAACGCACGTTGAACGCGGTGAAGCGTGAACGCGTTGAACGCGCGTGAACGCGGTGAAGCGCGGTGAAGGCGTTGAACGCGTTGAACGTGTGAAGGCGTTGAACGCGGTGAACGAGGTGAACAGTACGCGGTGAATGAGTTGAACGCGCGTTGAACGAGTTGAACGCGTTGAACGCGTTGAACCGCGGTGAACGTGTGAACGCGGTGAAGGCGTTGAACGCGTTGAACGAGGTGAACACAGTACGCGGTGAATGTGTTGAACGCGTTGAACGAGTTGAACGCGTTGAACGCGTTGAACGCGTTGAACGCGTGTGAACGCGGTGAACGCGGTGAAGGCGTTTGAACGAGTTGAACGTGGTGAACGCGTGAAGGCGTTGAACGCGTTGAACGCGTTTGAACGCGGTGAAGGCGTTGAACGCGAGGAACGCGTGAAGGCGTTGAACGTTGAACGCCCGTGCGTGAACGCGTTGAACGCGGTGAACGAGGTGAACACAGTACGCGGTGAATGAGGTGAACGCGTTGAACGAGTAACGCGTTGAACGCGTTCGTTGAAGCGTTGAACGCGGTGTTGAACGACGAGGTGAACACAGTACGCGGGTGAATGTGTTGAACGCGTGAACGACCGTGTGAACGCGGGGTGTTGAAAGGCGTTGAACGCGTGAACGCAGGTGAACACAGTACGCGGTTGTTTGAATGAGTTGAACGCGTTGAACGCGTGCTTTGCGATGAAGCGTTTTCGTTACTGAATTTTTTTGAACGCCGAATGAGTTGAACGCGTTGAACTGCGGTGAAGGGAACGCGTTGAAACGCAGCGGTGGCGGTGAAGGCGTTGAACGCGCGGCGTTGAACGCGGTGAACGCGCCTTGAATGAACGAGGTGAACACAGTACGCGAGTTTGTCGTTGAACGTTGAACGCGTTGAACGAGTGAACGCGTTGAACGCGTTGAACGCGTTGAACGCGTTGGAACGCGAGTGGTTGAACGCGTTGAAAAACGCGAGGAACGAAGGTTGAACACAGTACGCGGTTTGAATGAGTTGAACGCGTTGAACGCGGTTTGAACGCGCGTTGTGAAGGCGTTATTGAACGCGTTGAACGCGATTGAACGCGTGAAGGCGTTGTGAACGCGGTGAATGAACGCGGTGAACGAGGTGAACACAGTACGCGGTGAATGAGTTGAACGCGTTCTTGAACGAACGATTGTTGTTGAAACGCGTTATTTGAACGCGGTGAAGAGCGGTGAGTTGAACGCGTGAACGCGGTTGAACGCGGTGAAGGCGTTGAACCGTTGAACGCGGTGAACGCGGTGAAGGCGATTTGAACGCGTTGAACCGGTGAAGGCGTTGAACGAGTTGAACGTGGTGAACGCGTTGAAGGCGTTTGAACGCGGTTGAACGCCACGTGAACGCGTGAACGTTCGTGAACGCAGTACGCTGAAGAGTTGACGTGTGAATGCGTTGACGCGTTGAACGAGTGAAACGCGTGGTGAACGCGGTGTGAAGGCGTTTGAACGCGTTTGAACGCGTTGTAACGCTGCGGTGAACACAGTACGCGGTGAATGAGTTGAACGCGTTGAACGAGTTGAACGCGGTGAACTGCGTGAAGGCGTTGAACGAGTTGAACGTGTGAACGCGGTGAACGCGGTGAACGCGTGAAGGCGTTGAACGCGTTGAACGCGTTGAACGCGGTGAACGCGGTGAAGGCGTTGAACGCGTGAACGCGGTGAACGCGGTGAAGGCGTGAACGCGGTGAACGAGGTGAACGCGAGTGAACGCGGTGAAGGCGTTGAACGCGTTGAGCGAGTTGAACGCGTTGAACGCGGCTTGAACGTGTTGAACGCGGTGAACGCTTGAACGTGAACACAGTACGCGGTGAATGTGTTGAACGCGTTGAACGAGTTGAACGCGTTGAACGCGTGTGAAGGCGTTGAACGCGTGTGAACGAGGTGAACGCGGTGAAGGCGTTGAACGAGTTGAACGTTGGGAACGCGGTGAAGGCGTTGAACGCGTTGAACGCGTTGAACGCGGTGAAGGCGTTGAACGCGTTGAACCGGGTGAACGCGGTGAAGGCGTTGAACGCGGTGAACGCCGTGAAGGCGTTGAACGCGGTGAACGAGGGTGAACACAGTACGCGAATGAGTTGAACGCGTTGAACGAGTTGAACGCGTTGAACGCGTTGAACGCGGTGAACGCGGTGAACGCGTGAACGCGTGAAGGCGTTGAACGCGTTGAACGCGTTGAACGCGGTGAACGAGGTGAACACAGTACGCGGTGAATGTGTTGAACGCGTTGAACGAGTTGAACGCGTTGAACGCGGTGAAGGCGTTGAACGCGGTGAACGAGGTGAACACAGTACGCGGTGAATGAGTTGAACGCGTGAACGAGTTGAACGCGGTGAACCGCGTGAAGGCGTGAACGCGTTGAACGCGTGAAGGCGTTGAACGCGGTGAAGGCGTTGAACGCGGTGAACGAGGTGAACACAGTACGCGGTGAATGAGTTGAACGCGTTGAACGAGTTGAACGCGGTTGAACGCGTTGAACGCGGTGAACGCGGTGAACGCGGTGAAGGCGGTGAACGCGGTGAAGGCGTTGAACGCGGTGAACGCGTTGAACGCGGTGAACGAGGTGAACACAGTACGCGTGTGAATGTGTTGAACGCGTTGAACGAGTGAACGCGTTGAACGCGGTGAAGGCGTTGAACGCGCGCGGTGAACGAGTTGAACCGTGAACGAGTTGAACGCGGTGAACGCGTGAAGGCGTTGAACGCGGCGTGAACGAGGTGAACGCGGTGAAGGCGTTGAACGAGTTGAACGCGTTGAACGCGGTGAAGGCGTTGAACGCGGTGAACGAGGTGAACACAGTACGCGGTGAACGAGTTGAACGCGTTGAACGAGTTGAACGCGGTGAACGCGGTGAAGGCGTTGAACGCGTTGAACGCGGTGAACGCGGTGAAGGCGTTGAACGCGTTGAACGCGGTGAACGCGGTGAAGGCGTTGAACGCGGTGAACGAGGTGAACGCGGTGAACGCGGTGAACGCGGTGAACGCGGTGAACGCGGTGAACGCGGTGAAGGCGTTGAACGCGTTGAACGCGGTGAAGGCGTTGAACGCGGTGAACGAGGTGAACGCGGTGAACGCGTTGAACGCGGTGAACGCGGTGAAGGCGTTGAACGCGGTGAACGCGTTGAACGCGGTGAACGCGGTGAACGAGGTGAACGCGGTGAACGCGGTGAACGAGGTGAACGCGGTTAGTGAACATAATGTCGGATTTGCTTTAAAAACGACACAGTTTCACAGCATTCAGGGATTAGACATAGCCTGAGAACGATTGTCACTGGATTTACATGAAGGATCTTTTACTAATGAACAATAATCTGCACATTGTTTCCTAAAGTTTGATAATAGATCTGCATAACATAGACTCTGACAGTGTTATATCTATTTATATATCTATGTGATTTATTGTCATTCTTGATGACCTGAATCTGTGTTGGTAGATCTCAGATTTTAAGTTAAAAAACAGATAATGATAATTGATGTAATTAAAATGGTTAGGTCAAGATGGGGAATATACATTTATCAACTCCCACTTTTTCAGGCAATCAATCAATGAATGTCTAGTTATCCTATGTCTATCCTGTTTATGATGGAAATTAACCTTAACCTCTAAATCTAATCTAATCTAATCTAATCTAATCTAATCTAATCTAACCTAATCTAATCTAACCTAATCTGATCTGATCTAATTTTATCTAATCTAATCTAATCTAATCTAATCTAACCTAATTTTAACCTTATCTAACCTAACCTAATCTAACCTAATCTCAACCTAATCTCAATCTAACCTAACCTAATTGAATCTAATTTAATCTAACCTAACCTAATCTTTATTCACCGCTCTAACACACACCAGGTTCTAGCAGCGTCTGACCGTCTCACGGACACGTTTAGCATCTGTATCATTGTTCCAGGTGTGTAAGATAGCAGCACACGCCTGGAACATGTGAACAGGTTTGATGATCAAAGTTTAATGCTGGAAATAGAAATAAACAATGACCATATAATATTAACAGGCTGAATATTCAATAATAATAGATTTCTCAACATTAAATGTCAAGTGAATAAAAGAAACACTTTTATTTCCACTGTTATTGTTGTATGAAGTGAGGAGACTGTTGTTATTGTTACAAAGACACGTTAGTATATTTACACACATGAACAAAATTCTTGATACCCTTCAGTTAAAGAAGGAAAAACCCACAATTCTCACTGAAATCACTTGAAACTCACAAAAGTAAAAATACATTAAAATTCATTGAAAATTAAACAATCAAAATCAGCCATTCATTTTGAATTAGTGATTCACATAAATATAAAACTAATGAAACAGACCTGAACAAAAATGATGGTACTTCTATAAAAGATTGAAAACTATTTGACCAGAGTGACATGATGAGCTCAGGTGTGTCCTTTCAATGACATCACAGGTGTTTCATAATCAGTCAGTCTGCCTATTTAAAGGAGTACCAACAGTTTTGTCCGTGTGTAGTTCATTTTAATTTGCTGCACTAAAGGACTTTAATTACCATGTTGTGTTTTTAACAGAAAAGTATTGATTAGAATCGATAAGCAGCATCGATGAGAGAAGGAGAGTCGCTGGAATCTTCAGGAAAAGGTTTTTATGGGGTCAGCTGATCTTAATCATTTGAACTGAAATGCAGAAAAACATAATAATGACCTCAGAAATGAAAGCCTCAGCGTGTGTGTGTGTGTGTGTGGGGGGGGGGTAGAGTCGGTCCCACCTGCAGGGCCAGCGGTTTCCAGCGCATGTTCTTGAGCAGTGCGGGGGCGGAGCTGAGCGTGCTCTGTGGACGCTTCTTCAAGGTCAGGGACACCACGCCTTTATCGGCCCTCAATGAGCCCACCAGGTTACGTAACTGCCAGCCCACCTGTGAACCGGAGCGCAGCGTCAGCCCCGCCTCCTTTTCTAATGTGGGGACGGCTTGTTTAGCCTTCAGCGTGAAGGTGTGGAGGTGGAGAATCTGTGGATCTGATTTAGAAGACAAAGTGTCTCTTCACATTTTTAGCCTCTGCTTGCACAAAGCCGGCCCACACATCTCGCCTGTGGGAGATGACAGAAACACTGCAGGCAAACAGAAAGATGAAAACGCAGAAGCTCCTTCTGGACTGGATCAGTGAGATGCAAAAGACAAAACAACTGCACCACATTTCTGGAGACGAGCCTGAGAAATGAAATCATGCGAACAATAATGAGGTCTGAGTGATCAAAACCACAAGTCAAACATGAAATGAAAGGAAACAATGACATTATGTTAGATTCTGTTAGAAATGGATCGAAATGAAAACATATGAAGATGGAGGTCACAGATCCAGGTTCAAGTCCCAGCTGGTCCTTTCTGTGTGGAGTTCTCATGTTCTCCTCCAGAGTTTGGAGAACGCCTCCAACATTTCAGGGGAAAACCTTTGAGCTACTGCTACCTCTGTAGCAACGCAGGACTCAGATCTGTCTGATCTGTCTGATCTGTTTGATCGGGGTCTCTGATCTGTCTGATCTGTTTGATCTGTTTGATCTGTCTGATCTGTCTGATCAGGGTTTCTGATCTGTCTGATCTGTCTGATCGGGGTTTCTGATGTGTCTGATCTGTCTGATCTGTCTGATCAGGGTCTCTGATCTGTCTGATCGAGGTCTCTGATCTGTCTGATCGGGGTCTCTGATCTGTCTGATCGGGGTTTCTGATCTGTCTGATCAAGGTCTCTGATCTGTCTGATCAGGGTCTCTAAACTGTCTGATCGGGCTCTCTGATCTGTCTGATCGAGGTTTCTGATCTCTTTGATCGAGGTCTCTGATCTGTCTGATCGGGGTCTCTGATCTGTCTGATCGAGGTTTCTGATCTCTTTGATCAAGGTCTCTGATCTGTCTGATCTGTCTGATCGGGGTCTCTGATCTGTCTGATCGAGGTCTCTGATCTGTCTGATCGGGGTCTCTGATCTGTCTGATCGGGGTTTCTGATCTGTCGGATCAGACAGATTAGGGTGTCTGCTGCCGTTTATCACTTGCTGAACAGTAAAGATGAAGGCCGACACAGACTTCTGTTCCTTTAAAAGGGAAACACATACATCAGATTTAAAGAGCAAACCTTTCACCAAACACACATTTCTTTGCTTTTCTTCTCGAGTTTACATTGAAAATGACCAGAAAGCTGCAGAGAGGGATTGAAACCAGCATCCTGGTGGCCTGAAGTCCAGCAAAGTCCAGGAACAGAATACTTCAAGTCCAAATCTCCTCTGAAGTTTCTGCTTCCAGGTTAGAAACTGAAGCAGGATTCAGACTCCAAACCATCAACAGCCTGAAGAACTCTGCAACATTTCTAGTCTTTTGGGTCAGACTCAGTAAATGTTTGTTTTTTACTGAGTCGACTTTGTCGTGCTTGCAGCTGCAAAAACACCTGAACCACAAACATTGTTAGAGGAAACCCACCACAGTCTGGTGATTGACTTGAATGACTTCATCTCCTGCGTGGATCTTCTTGCATCGGTCAGCCGGAGACTACAGAGACAGAAAAGAAAGGGATAACTGGGCATTGATCGGGTTTATTGATCCCTGTGCGCCACTGTGGAAAAGTTAACAATGAAAATGTACTTCAATGAGCTGCAGTGCAGCGCCGAGACCTGCTGAGTCAGCAGGAGGAAATCGGATCATCTTTGGAGCGGAAAAAGAGATTTACTGGAGAGGAAGTCATGAAAACGGAATATCTGTTTGGGATGAAGAGTCGGAGCACAGGGAGAGTCTTCCTCCTCAAACTGCCTTTCAGACCTGTTGGGGTTTGTTCTGTTTGCTGGTTTTAAATAAAAACACTTTAAAACACATTGTTGTTGCTGTTAAATCGTATATTTTCACAAAATGATGAATGAATTGAGTGTTACTGAAGCAATAATAATAATGGATTAGATTTATCTGAGCTTTTCCAGACGCTCAAAGCGTTTACAGTGAATATCCATTATTCATCCATACTTGGTGATAGTGATCTACTACTGCAGCCACAGCTGCCCTGGGGCAGGCTGACAGGGGCGTGGCTGCCAGTTCGCGCCTACGGCCCCTCTGACCATCACCGGGACGTTCATACACATTCACACGCCAGTGGAGCCACACTGGAGGCCAGCAGGGTTAGGTGTCTTGCCCAAGGACACATCGACTATTGGCTGGGGGGAGCGAGAATCGAACTGCCTATCCTTTGATCATTGGCCACCCGCTCTACCACCTGAGCCACCGTCGCCCCCCAGTGACAATATAAAATGTCAAAGCTTGATGTCAACTTTCAGTTTAAAATCACCAAAACTCTTCAAAAAACAAACAACCTCGTCTCCTTTGTGACGTCTGCCGGCCATGTCCAGATCCTTCCTGAGATCACATCACTTTAGAAGCAGCTTTGATTCATCTCACGTCTTTTTAAAAAAACCAACACCAAAGTGCAAAAACAAAAATGTCTGTGATTACAGCAAAACTGACGTTATTGCTGGAAAAAATAAGAAAAACAAGGATGTCCAGGAGCATCTAGGAGTTTCCAGGACCTCCAAGGAGCTTCCAGAAGCTTCCAGGACCTCCCAAAACTTCCCAGGAGTATTCATGAGCTTCCACTGGGTACATGATATAGATTTTAGTGTCTTTAGTTCCTAACTGATTCAACAAATGAGCCTCAGAGGATTCAGGTCTGAGTAGATTCATCCACCAGAAAAGTCCAAGAACCAGGAGGTCTCACCCCTTCAGTGGTTCCTGTGATCACGTGAAGGCCGTCATAGGTGGACTTGATGTACATTCCCTGGTGAAGCGATGGAAAGAAAACAAGAGAGAAATGAAAGAGTGTAAAGCTGAAGATCAGCAGGCAGAGAGGAGACATTACCAGGCCTTCAGAGGACTTGATGTTGGTGAGGTGGACCAGCTCCAGGTGGGCCGACTGGGAAACCAGCGGGTCGGATGACACACAGACGATGTGCTCGCACACCTCTGACAGAGTTTTGCACTGCAGAAGAGAGCAGAGAAGAGTGACTTAGCCCTGAACCAGTTCAGCATTGAAGAGGTTGTGGGTTCCAGCGCTAACAGACCAGAAAACAGTGACACCAGTTTGACTTTAACCAGATTCAAATGTGTTGACCAGCAAACGGCCGTCATTTCAGCAGATAGAGAACTCTGCTGAGTGGAAGGAGATAATAAAATCTTGATGTCATTTTCATGAATGTCAGGGAGATGTTTGCAGACTCCGTCAGCCGGATGAATAGTGCAGACTGGTCCTGAAGTTTTTCCTGAAACTTTTCTGAAGGATGGATTCTGACTTTGACCTGCATTTTGTTGTGTTGTCGTGCGTCATCGTGTTGAAGTGGGTGCACAGACTCTGCTGCCGTCTGCTCCTCCATGAACAGGATCCACAGCAGACGTATGATTCGTCACACCAGAATCCAGTCATCATCTGCGCTGTGAGTCACACCTGAAGACGTGGTCCTCCAGTGGAACAGCCATCCTGTTGACATCTTCATATGTGGTAGAGATGCAACCAGAGCCTGATTCTGGTGCCGTCACACTAGAATGATTCAGATCAATCTGGCTGGAATATCAAACCTGAGTAAAACCAAAATGTCTTTTTATTTTCTGTCTCATTTATTCTGAGAAAAGAGTCCAAACTCATTTGTCCTTTCTTTAGACGGCAGGTCTGCAAATGAAAGAGGGAGGCAAACATCCCCTCACTGGAAGAGTTTTCAATCCTCTGACTGGAACAACTCGTGGACAGAGACCAGATGTGACAGGATACTCTCCTTCAAATCTACAAGATCTACAAAGGATCAAACTCCTTGCCTCCATTGTGTCACTATTTCACAATCATTCCAGGTCATCTGTTTTCTCACCTGTTCCTGAATTATTTGAGGTAAGTTTCCCTTGTAAGATCCACTGATCACTGATCCACTGATCACTGATCCACTGATCACTGATCACTTGATCCACTGATCACTGATCACTTGATCCACTGATCACTTGATCCACTGATCACTGATCACTTTCTGATTTTATTCTATTGTATTTACTGTTTTTTGCATCTGATTCCTTTCTGTTTTTATTCTATTTTTTATTTTCTTAAATCTCTTAACCTCTTTCCTTTTCTCAAAAGGTCTTGCCTTTTGCCAGGCCACAGTTGCAAATAAGAATGTTGTTCTTAATCTGTCCTGCCTGGATAAATAAAGGTTGAAAAAAAAAAAATCACTTGATCCATTGATCACTGATCACTGATCCACTGATCCATTGATCACTGATCCACTGATCACTGATCCACTGATCACTGATCACTGGATCCACTGATCACTGATCCATTGATCACTGATCCACTGATCACTTGATCCACTGATCACTAATCCATTGATCACTGATCCACTGATCACTGATCCACTGATCACTTGATCCACTGATCACTGATCCATTGATCACTGATCCACTGATCACTGGATCCACTGATCACTGATCCATTGATCACTGATCCACTGATCACTGGATCCACTGATCCACTGATCACTGATCCACTGATCACTTGATTCACTGATCACTGATCCACTGATCACTTGATTCACTGATCCACTGATCACTGATCCACTGATCCACTGATCACTGATCCACTGATCACTTGATTCACTGATCACTGATCCACTGATCACTTGATTCACTGATCCACTGATCACTGATCCACTGATCACTGGATCCACTGATCCACAGATCAGCAGATTCAGTGGGTTTCTAGTTACCGGCTGTGAGCGTGGCAAAGGTGAAAACCAGTTCATTTGTGATTTGGATTCAGTTTAATCTCTGATCTTCCATTTGTCTCTTTTATAAGTTGTTACGTTGTTTTTAAGCAGTTTCTGTTTTTATAGAACAGAGTTTTATATTTGAGAAGTTCAATCCAGTCAGTGTGAAATTGTTATGTACAAGACATGAATGTGTATGAGAAGCTGCTTTATCTAAAGAGTTATGGCGTTTTATTTGCACAGGAGGGAAGGATCTTCTGTGGGGGGTGAGGAGGAGGGAGGGGGAGGTGTTTGCATCCCTCAGGGGTTAGATGAGGGACTGATGGGTGTTGGTCTGATGCTGGAGTTTCAAGTCCATATCCCCCTCCTCTAGAACACCCCCTTTGGTTCATAGCTGCTGATGGTGTTCATCTCTCATGTTGTTGGTCTGGAGTTTGGACTCAGAGATCTTTTTCTTCAGGTCAGCTCCACCTTATTTCCATCTCTGAAGGTCTTCTTCTTTATGTTAAGAATGAGTTTAATGTCCTCAGTGACCCGGGGTTTGTTATTAGCATAACACTTCACAGTTTCCAGGAACACTGGAGTCCACACAGACGTTCATATAATCCGTTACACACTCCGTGTCACATCCGTGTCCTCCTCATGAGCTTCATACATGACATCTGAGTCTGTGACCTCAGAGCAGCTCTGTGGAGTCTGGTAGATCTCCTCAGACCACTTCTGAACTCACCTGGTGCTCATCTGCTGCCTCTTCACCAGGGGCACATAGCTGGGGGGGAGGTGCACCATGTTGTGATCTGATCCTCATGGGGGGGGGGTCAGAGCTGTAGCCATCCTTGACGTTAGCATACAACTTATCCAAACTCTTCCCTCTCTCGTTCCACGCTGCACGTACTGTCAGACAGGGTTTGTCCGTATTTACATTAAAGTCTCCAGCAATAATGATGATGCTGCGGCTCCGCCCCTGCGGCTCCACCCCTGCGGCTCCGCCCCTGCGGCTCCGCCCCTGCGGCTCCACCCCTGCGGCTCCACCCCTGCGGCTCCACCCCTGCGGCTCCACCCCTGCGGCTCCGCCCCTGCCCCTCCACCCCTGCTCCCTGGAGGAGTCAGCAGAGGGAGGAATGGAGACGGTTCCAATGATGGTGGAAGAGAATTCTCTGGGCAGATGGGACGGGTGCAGACCACCAGCTAAAAGTTAACAGCTGTGTTGTTGGCGTGACCCCACCTGCAGGTGGGACCCCCACCTAACCCCTCCTCTTTTCTGCTTCCGCTCACGACACAAATGATGGATGAGTCTGTAGATTTCTCTGGTGCTCAGGTGTTGATTATTGATTATTGATTCCTGCATGTTGATTATTGATTATCGATTCCTGCATGTTGATTATTGATTATTGATTATCGATTCCTGCATGTTGATTATTGATTATTGATTATTGATTCCCGCGTGTTTGTGGACTGAGGAGGCAGCAGCTAGACGACTCACCACATGGAGGATCTTGTTCTCCGTCTCGAACACGGTACAGTCCTGCAGGAAGACAGATATTAGATGTGGCAGCAGCAAACATCCCTCCTGCTGCTACAGCTTCTCTGCATGCTGTCGGCCCCCACCTGCACACCCACGCCCGTCTTTTCTTCACCCTCATCAGTCACACAGAAGACAGACGGCAGAAAACCTAAATAGCACAAAGACTCTGAGAGTCTGAGGCGGCTGGATCACGCCCACACACACCGCTCTTTAGGCGTGTGCACGGGGGGGTCGACTGAAGACAAGAATGAAAACTCATAAGACACATTTTCATACCTGCTGTACAATGGTGGTGAGCTCCAAGCAGAGCTGGATGACATTGTTTCTGGTTACGGAATAGTCTGCCACTGCAGCAAAGGGAGACCTGGGGGAGGTAACAGGAGGAGGTCTTAAATACTGCTGCAGAGGAGATGGACGGGACAATTACAGGGGGGGGGGGGGACGCTTCAAAAAGTTAAATGTCTCTGAAGCAAAGCATCATCTGAGGATTGGGATAAACGGAGATCAGACTCTTCCTTCCTGTTTACTGTGACTGTAAAGAGGAAGTAAAGCCTCCAGTCATGTGAGGAAAACCTGCTTAGATTAGGAGTTCCTGACTTTCAGATGGAGCTGAAACCTAAGAAGCTGCTGCTGTTTCATAGTGAGACATGTTCCACCAAAGGCCCAAAGTCATCAGTCATTTTGATCTTAAGCAACTCAACCTGAAGAGATCAAACTGTTTGATCACTTGTATTATTCTAAGAACACAGAAAACCAATCATTTCTATCACAGTTTGACTTTCTCTGAAGATTCTTCTGCTCAGAAAAGATAACCTGAAACAATCCAAACTTTTGGTTTTTCTATGAACATCTTTATTGTCCTGTAGGACTTTATCTCATGAAACCTGTAAGACTACTTCATTAAACTTTTACCACTTTATTTAGCAAAGCTTTCACCTCATGGAAATTGACTTTCTTTAATGAAACTATTAGCATTTTATTAAAAAAACAGAGTTGCAGTGAGACTTTAAGGATGTTCAGTCCTACAGGTTGATGACACAAGTGAGAATAGAAACAAAATGTACCTAAAACCACACTTGTAACTAAAAATCAACTAAATATATGAAAAAATACAGGAATGTTAAAAATAGATATTTTGGTATCATAGTTTTTCTAGAGCCCGAAAAGAATTACTTTATAAAATGATGCAGTTAAAACATGCAGCAGCTGAAAAAAATGTACATTTGAAAAGTTAAAAGCTGTTTTTATTTTGAAGTTATCACAGCAGAATAATGCAAATGAAAACAAATAAACTACTGAATCATTTAATTAAAGAAAAAGTAGAACTATCCTGTCACAACACAAATCCAATCATATATTATAATGTAATAATAATAAACCAGTCAGCATATATTCAAACGTAATATCAGATATAAAAAATACTCATTATTATCAGCTGAATACCTGACAGTTTTTAAAATTTCTTTTGAGAAGTTACATTTTTTTATCTTAAAAAAAATTAACTATTGAGAAATTTTTCCTTAAAATGTAAAAAAAAGAAACTCTTAAAAGAAGTATTTAAACAAGATTTAAACAGTTTTAGTTCAAATAAAATATTTTTCTTTCTAAAAAGGAATTAGTTTGTAACTCTACATTTCTATGTTCATTCTTTAATGTTTGATTGAAAGCATTTTAAAGAACCAAGAATATGTTTTTTGACTTTGTCACATTCAGCTTTGCAAAAGTAGAAACAGGAGTTCTGCAGAGAGACGAAACGGATCAGAACTTCATCCACTGACTGGCTGCTTTGACAGAGATGAAGGAATGTTTTCTGGTTTCAAAGATGATAACCAGGTTTAGAAGAACATTCTAGTCAGTGACTGCTCAAACACGCAGACGTGACAATAATAATTGCTTCTGCTGGAAGTCCAGATCCTCTGAGGTGGAATCCAGCCATCTGCATTGAGAGAAGAACGGCCCATTCACCTTCACCTTCACTCTGAAACCTGCAGACATTAGAGCTTCTGTTCAACCTCTATCCCTGTTGATGAGCGAGGTCAAAACCTTCAGGAATATGTTAAAGGCTGAATGCAGCTGCAGGAACCAGCATACAGGTAAATGTGGCCAGTCTTCATGCAGCGGACGCTTCATTGTTCTAGAGACCCAGATAAGAACCGGGCCACAGCCTCTAGTGTATGATTTATTAGTGGGGAGTGGATTTGGGTCATCAGTATCGAGGCTGCCTGCTATATATACATGTAGAACCTGAGGCTATGCAGTCGCTTTGTTTCCACCAGGATCCAAACGTCGACATTTCAGGACGCACAATGCAATACAAACCGCACACGTCTGCCACAATCACAATTTTCTTTTTTTACAGAAATTCAGATTTTGGGGAAATAAACGTCCAACATCCTTCATTCCAGTTCTGAATGCTCTGTCATGTTTCAGTCGTCAACGACCATCACCTGCTGAAGCTGAAGTGATCAAGCTTGAAGTTTCCATAAAAAAGACATTAAAAATGTTTGCAAACAAACGTACGTCCGAGTTCAGGAAAAGAAGTCTGCAGCCGTTACTCAGCTTTGACGGACGGACGGACGGAGGGATGGAGGGAGGGAGGGACAGTCAGACACACAGACAGAGATGGATAGATCTGTTTTTTTAGGAAATTTTAGGAGTTTAGTTTGAAACTTTCAAAGGTTAAAGTTGATTCAAACTAAAGCATCAGTTACTCCAAATGCAGCAAATGTTAGTGAATGTTTTGGAATTATTGATAAAGACTTTCATCCAGTTTGCAGAGACTGGATCAACTAAGACCAGGACTTCAGTATTTCATTCTGTTCAGTCGCCTCGTCTCATTTCCTGTTTCTAATGGGATTCAGTCAAAATGCTGCAGAGATTAAAATGTTTTTTCACATTCCATCCATCCATCTTCTTCCGCTTCATCTGGACCGGGTCGGGGGGGCAGCAGTCTAAGCAAAGATCCCCAGACTTCCCTCTCCCCGGCCACTTCCTCCAGCTCCTCTGGGGGGACCCCGAGGCGTTCCCAGACCAGCTGAGAGTCAAAGTCTCTCCAGCGTGTCCTGGGTCTTCCCCGAGGCCTCCGCCCAGTGGGACATGCCCGGAACACCTCTCCAGGGAGGCGTCCAGGAGGCATCCGGACCAGATGCCCAAGCCACCTCAACTGGCTCCTCTGGATGCGGAGGAGAAGCGGCTCTACTCCGAGCTCTCTCCGGGTGACTGAACTCCTCCCCCTATCTCTAAGGGAGCGTCCAGCCACCCTCCGGAGAAAACTCATTTCAGCCGCTTGTAGTCGGGATCTCGTTCTTTCGGTCACGACCCTAAGCTCATGACCATAGGTGAGTACTGGAACGAAGATCGACCGGTAAATCGAGAGCTTTGCTTTCTGGCTCAGCTCTCTTTTCACCACAACGGACCGGTACAGCGACCGCAAAATGGCGGACGCCGCTCCAATCCGCCTGTCAATCTCACGCTCCGATCTTCCCTCACTCGTGAACAAGACCCCAAGATATTTAAACTCCTCCACCTGAGGCAGGAGCACTCCACCCACCGAGAGAGGGCAAACTACCTTTCTCCGGTCCAGAACCATGGCCTCAGATTTAGCGGTGCTGACCCTCATCCCAGCCGCTTCACACTCGGCTGCAAACCGCTCCAATGCATGCTGGAGGTCCTGGCCCGATGGAGCCAACAGAACAACATCATCTGCAAAGAGCAGAGAGGTAATCATGTGGTCCCCAAACCAGATTCCCTCCGGCCCCTGGCTGCGCCTAGAAATTCTGTCCATAAAGACTATGAACAGAACCGGTGATAAAGAGCAGCCCTGCCGGAGTCCAACATGCACCGGGAACAGGTCTGACTTACTGCCGGCCATGCGAACCAAGCTCCTACTCCGGTCGTACAGAGACCGGACAGCCCTGAGTAAGGCTCCCCGGACCCCATACTCCCAGAGCACCCTCCACAGGACACCACGGGGAACGCGGTCGAACGCCTTCTCCAAATCCACAAAACACATATGGACTGGATGAGCAAACTCCCACGAACCCTCCAGCACCCTGAAGAGGGTATAGAGTTGGTCCACTGTTCCACGGCCAGGACGGAAACCGCACTGTTGTTCTTGAATCTGAGGTTCGACTATCGGACGGACTCTCCTCTCCAGTACCCTGGCATAGACTTTCCCGGAAGGCTGAGGAGTGTGATTCCCCGGTAGTTGGAACACACCCTCCGGTACCCTTCTTGAAAAGGGGAACCACCACCCAGTCTGCCAGTCCAGTGGTACGGTTCCTGTCTGCCACGCAATGCTGCAGAGACGTGTCAGCCAAGACACTCCCACAGCATCCAGAGACTTGAGGTACTCGGGGTGAACCTCATCCACCCCCGGAGCCTCGCCACCAAGGAGCTCTTTGACTACCTCAGTGACCTCAGCTTGGGTGATGGACAGTTCCAGCCCAGTTTCCTCAGCCTCTGCTACCTCAACGGAAGGCGTGTCAGCAGGGTTGAGGAGATCCTCAAAGTATTCCTTCCACCGCCCGACAATGTCCCCAGTTGAGGTCAGCAGATCCCCACCTGCACTAAGAACGGTGCCTGCAGAGAACTGCTTTCCCTCCTGAGGCGCCGGACGGTTTGCCAGAATCTCTTTGAGGCCACCGATAGTCTTTCTCCATGGCCTCACCAAACTCCTCCCAGGACCGAGTTTTTGCCTCAAAACAACCCGGGCCGCAGCTCGCTTAGACTGCCGGTACCCGTCAGCTGCCTCTGGAGTCCCACAAGCCAACCAGGCCGATAGGACTCCTTCTTCAGCTTGACAGCATCCCTTACTTCCGGTGTCCACCACCGGGTTCGGGGGTTGCCGCCACGACAGGCACCAGAGACCCTGTGACCGCAGCTCCGGAAAGCAGCAGAGACAATAGAGGTGGAAAACATGGTCCACTCGGACTCAATGTCACCATCTCCCTCGGTACCTGCTTGAAGTTTTCCCGGATGTGGGAGTTGAAGACCTCCCTGACGGAGGGTTCAGCCAGACGTTCCCAGCAGACCCTCACAGTACGTTTAGGTCTGCCAAGTCTTGCGCCTCCTCCCTCGCCAGCGAATCCAACTCACCACCAGGTAGTGATCAGTGGACAGCTCTGCCCTCTCTTTACCCGAGTGTCCAAAACACACGGCCGGAGATCGCCTGAAACGACTACAAAGTCGATCATCGATCTCCAACCTAGGGTGTCCTGATGCCAGGTGTATTGATGGACACCTTTGTGTTCGAACATGGTGTTTGTTATGGACAAACTATGACGAGCACAGAAGTCCAACAACAAAACACTGCTCGGGTTCAGGTCAGGGAGGCCATTCCTACCAATCACGCCCTTCCAGGTGCCAATGTCATTGCCCACGTGGGCATTGAAGTCCCCCAGAAGGACGACGGAGTCCCCCGTTGGAGCACTTTCCAGTACCCCTTCGAGAGACACCAAGAAGGCCGGTTACTCCGAACTGCTGTTCGGCCCGAAAGCCGCAACTACAGTCAGAGACCTGTCCCCCACCCGAAGGCGAAGGGACATGACCCTCTCGTCCACCGGCGCGAACTCCAACACTTGGCGGCTGAGCTGGGGGCTCACGAGTAAGCCCACCCCAGCCCACCGCCTCTCACCATGGGCAACTCCAGAGTGGTAGAGAGTCCAGCCTCTCTCGAGGGACTGAGTTTCAGAGCCCAGGCTGTGCGTGGAGGTGAGCCCAACTATATCTAGCCGGTATCTCTCAACCTCTCGCACCAGCTCAGGCTCCTTCCCTCCCAGAGAGGTGACGTTCCATGTCCCAAGAGCCAAATTCCATGCCCGGGGTTTGGGCCGCCGAGGCACTCGCCTTCGACCACCGCCCAAACCACAATGCACCGGCCCCTTCAGAGCTCCCCTGCAGGTGGTGGGCCCACTGGGGAGTGATCCCACGTCGTTTCTTCGGTGGGGGGCCCACCGGGGCCCATGGTAGGAGCCCCGGCCACCAGGCGCTCGCCTCCGAGCACCAACCCCAGGCCTGGCTCCAGGGTGGGGCCCCGGTGACGCCAATCCGGGCGACGTAACGGAATCTTTTATATTAATACTCATAAAGGGGTTGTGAACCGCTCTTTGTCTGGCTCGTCACCCAGGACCTGTCTGCCATGGGAGACCCTACCAGGGGCAAAAGCCCCCGACAGCATAGCTCCCGGGATCACTCGAGCACTCAAACCCCTCCACCACGTTAAGGTGGCGGTTCAAGGAGGGGAGGAGGGGTTTTTTTCACATTTTTGTCAAAAATACCAGAAACTCACTTCAACAGCAGATTTTGCCACAGTTACTCTCTGTACTGGAAAGGAAAGCTTGCTGACGTCGTCATGGCTACCAGTCTTCCATCAGGGATCACATGACAGGTGGTTCATGCATTCCAGTAATTCTTTACAGGTAAGAATGTTTTTCAAAAATACTGATCACAGCTGATCACAGGTGATCCCTGATCACAGCTGATAACTGATCACAGCTGATCCCTGATTACAGCTGATCCCTGATCACAGCTGATCCCTGATCACAGTTGATCCCTGATCACAGCTGATCCCTGATCACAGCTGATCCCTGATCACAGTTGATCCCTGATCACAGTTGATCCCTGATCACAGCTGATCCCTGATCACAGTTGATCCCTGATCACAGCTGATCCCTGATCACAGCTGATCCCTGATCACAGCTGATCCCTGATAACAGTTGATCCCTGATCACAGCTGATCCCTGATCACAGCTGATCCCTGATCACAGTTGATCCCTGATCACAGCTGATCCCTGATCACAGTTGATCCCTGATAACAGTTGATCCCGGATCACAGTTGATCCCTGATCACAGCTGATCACATCCAACTAAAAGTTGAAAAGGTTCTTTGTAAAATAATGGCTCATAAATGCAGAGCTGCAGAGTAAAGATGAAACATTTTATATAAATTAATAATTTCTGCAGCTTTAATCAATACAGATGGATTTGTTGAAAATGTTTTAACTGAGATTCAGGTCTGACTCCAGAAACAAACGAGGAGTTCATAAATCTAAACTCCAGATGAGGAGGTGGAGCAGCATCAGGAGAATGAAGGTCTGCAGCCGTTCCAACCATCAAATGATTTGAATCTTTCTAGAGAAGGAGGAGATGCTGAGAAGTTCTGGATCTGCTGGTCAGAACCAGTGATCAGAACCAAGCTCAGCTCCAAACCAAACTTTGTGTCACTCGAGGTTTTGGATGACCCGCAGGTGGATCTTGGAAGCAAGAGTTTGTCCAGGTGTGGAGTAATTCCAGCCTCAGAAATCCGTTCCTGACAGTAACGAGTCGACGCGTCCTCAGAGTGATGGAAACATGTTTTTCTGAAGAGAATGACATTAAAACAACACGTTCTCTTTGTCAGAGCAGCTCTGCATCTGAAACTGCATCACTGCGTGGGTGAGCCGAGTCAGAGCGCCGAGTCAGAGCGCCGACACGACTTTCTCTTCTCTTCATGGTAAAGTGCCGGGGGAGTGTGAGTCTGAGCGCGTCTGTGCATGTGCGTGTCTGTGCGTGTCTGTGCATGTGCGTGTCTGTGCGTGTCTGTGCGCGTCTGTGTGTGTCTGTGTGTGTCTGTGTGTGTCTGTGCGTGTGAGTCTGTGCGTGTGAGTCTGTGCGTGTGAGTCTGTGCGTGTCTGAGCGTGTCTGTGCGTGTCTGAGCGCGTTTGTGCGTGTCTGAGCGTGTCTGTGTGTGTCTGAGCGCGTCTGTGTGTGTCTGTGTGTGTCTGTGTGTGTCTGTGCGTGTGAGTCTGTGCGCGTCTGAGCGTGTCTGAGCGTGTCTGTGCGTGTCTGTGCGTGTCTGAGCGTGTCTGTGCGTGTCTGAGCGTGTCTGAGCGTGTCTGAGCGCGTCTGAGCGCGTCTGAGCGTGTCTGAGCGTGTCTGTGCGTGTCTGAGCGTGTCTGAGCGTGTCTGAGCGCGTCTGAGCGCGTGCATGTCTAAGCGTGTCTGAGCGCGTCTGTGCGTGTCTGAGCGCGTCTGAGCGTGTCTGTGTGTGTCTGTGCGTGTGAGTCTGTGCGTGTCTGAGCGTGTCTGAGCGCGTCTGAGCGCGTGCATGTCTAAGCGTGTCTGTGCGCGTCTGAGCGTGTCTGTGCGCGTCTGAGCGCGTCTGTGCGCGTCTGAGCGCGTCTGAGCGCGTCTGAGCGCGTCTGAGCGCGTCTGAGCGCGTCTGAGCGCGTCTGAGCGCGTCTGAGCGCGTCTGAGCGCGTCTGTGCGTGTCTGAGCGTGTCTGAGCGTGTCTGAGCGCGTCTGAGCGCGTCTGAGCGTGTCTGAGCGTGTCTGTGCGTGTCTGAGCGTGTCTGAGCGTGTCTGAGCGCGTCTGAGCGCGTGCATGTCTAAGCGTGTCTGAGCGCGTCTGTGCGCGTCTGTGCGCGTCTGAGCGCGTCTGTGCGCGTCTGAGCGCGTCTGAGCGCGTCTGTGCGCGTCTGTGCGCGTCTGAGCGCGTCTGTGCGTGTGAGTCTGTGCGTGTCTGAGCGTGTCTGTGCGCGTCTGAGCGCGTCTGTGCGCGTCTGTGCGCGTCTGAGCGCGTCTGAGCGCGTCTGAGCGTGTCTGAGCGCGTCTGAGCGTGTCTGAGCGCGTCTGAGCGCGTCTGAGCGCGTCTGAGCGTGTCTGTGCGTGTCTGAGCGTGTCTGAGCGTGTCTGAGCGCGTCTGAGCGCGTCTGAGCGTGTCTGAGCGTGTCTGTGCGTGTCTGAGCGTGTCTGAGCGTGTCTGAGCGCGTCTGAGCGCGTGCATGTCTAAGCGTGTCTGAGCGCGTCTGTGCGCGTCTGTGCGCGTCTGAGCGCGTCTGTGCGTGTGAGTCTGTGCGTGTCTGAGCGCGTCTGTGCGCGTCTGAGCACGTCTGTGCGCGTCTGTGCGCGTCTGAGCGCGTCTGTGCGCGTCTGAGCGCGTCTGTGCGCGTCTGAGCGCGTCTGTGCGCGTCTGAGCGCGTCTGAGCGCGTCTGTGCGCGTCTGTGCGCGTCTGAGCGCGTCTGTGCGCGTCTGAGCGCGTCTGAGCGCGTCTGAGCGCGTCTGTGCGCGTCTGTGCGCGTCTGTGCGCGTCTGTGCGCGTCTGAGCGCGTCTGTGCGCGTTTGAGCGCGTCTGAGCGCGTCTGAGCGCGTCTGTGCGCGTCTGAGCGCGTCTGAGCGCGTCTGTGCGCGTCTGTGCGCGTCTGAGCGCGTCTGAGCGCGTCTGTGCGCGTCTGTGCGCGTCTGAGCGCGTCTGTGCGTGTGAGTCTGTGCTGTGTCTGAGCGTGTCTGTGCGCGTCTGAGCGCGTCTGTGCGCGTCTGTGCGCGTCTGAGCGCGTCTGTGCGCGTCTGAGCGCGTCTGTGCGCGTCTGAGCGCGTCTGTGCGCGTCTGAGCGCGTCTGAGCGCGTCTGTGCGCGTCTGTGCGCGTCTGAGCGCGTCTGTGCGCGTCTGAGCGCGTCTGAGCGCGTCTGAGCGCGTCTGTGCGCGTCTGTGCGCGTCTGTGCGCGTCTGTGCGCGTCTGAGCGCGTCTGTGCGCGTCTGAGCGCGTCTGAGCGCGTCTCAGCGCGTCTGTGCGCGTCTGAGCGCGTCTGAGCGCGTCTGTGCGCGTCTGTGCGCGTCTGAGCGCGTCTGAGCGCGTCTGTGCGCGTCTGTGCGCGTCTGAGCGCGTCTGTGCGCGTCTGAGCGCGTCTGTGCGCGTCTGTGCGCGTCTGAGCGCGTCTGAGCGCGTCTGTGCGCGTCTGTGCGCGTCTGAGCGCGTCTGAGCGCGTCTGAGCGCGTCTGAGCGCGTCTGTGCGCGTCTGTGCGGGTCTGTGCGCGTCTGAGCGCGTCTGTGCGCGTCTGAGCGCGTCTGAGCGCGTCTGTGCGCGTCTGAGCGCGTCTGAGCGCGTCTGTGCGCGTCTGTGCGCGTCTGAGCGCGTCTGTGCGCGTCTGAGCGCGTCTGTGCGCGTCTGAGCGCGTCTGTGCGCGTCTGAGCGCGTCTGTGCGCGTCTGAGCGCGTCTGTGCGCGTCTGTGCGTGTCTGAGCGTGTTTCTTCATTTTTTTAAGTACCCAAATTTTTCTTTTTTAATAATCTTATCTATAAAGTTTTTCTTTTTGTTGATTACGGGACTAAATTCATTATGAACACATTTACGTGGGAGTTTTTAAAAGTGACTGAATTTAATGAGAAACAAAAACGTCTGATAGAAATAAAACAAAGCCAACAGATGCCTCTGGAATTTGTACATTAACATCATGTTTTTTCCATCATTGAGACTTTTTACACGAGTCGTGTTTTTCATTTTTACTGCTTGACAGTCAGAAGTGACATCATTGATGGAACTCTAAGTTTTCTTTTTCATAACAAAGAGTATTTAAAGTGTGTTTGTTGCAACCTTTAACTCAGAACAGCTTTGAGAGAACTCACCTGTCCAGCCAGGCCAGGAGGCTTTTGGCAGCAGTGATGAGATCCACCACAGACGTCAGCAGGTCATTGGGAAGCCGCCGAGAGGTTCTGCTCTCCGATTGGCTGCTCCGACGGCGACCAGAGATAAAGTTCTGCAGGTTCTTGGCTGAAGCTCCGAGCTTATGAGCCAGAGTTCTGACGCTTTCCGTTTCCAGGCCGGAATTCTACATGGAGAGACGGACAAACGCAAAGAATCACCAGGAAGATCCCAACATGACGCTGCTGTTGTCAGGTCTTTTATGCCTCAGACCTCTATGAATAAAAACACGACTCGTGCCTGACATGCACTAATTAAAAGAAATAATAAAGTCAACGCAATGATCCAACAGGTATGAATGTATTACTGTTAACGGTGAGGGAACTGCTCGCTGGCTGTCTGCAAACTCGGCCTAAACAAGTCGTCAGACTCTGCAGAGCTCAGACCAGGTCACACACCAGAGCGCACAGCAGGTCCACGGCCTCCAGAATGAGCTCCTGGTGTCCGATCCGAGACACTCCCAGCTCCTCCAGCTCGGCGTGGCTGATCCTCAGCAGCCGCTCGCCGCACACGCCTCCACGCTTAAAGACGCTGACGTACTGCTGCAGACAGTCGTCCAGACCTGAAAAACAAATGTTCCGGTGAGTCCGTTTACTGGAGAGAGACAGAAATAATCTTCACAGTTTCAGACATTCAGATCAACCTTAATGAGAATCTAAGTCTTGACAAGGAAACACATTGGAGGACTAATATTAACATAATGACTCTTTATCTGTAAGTAGTTGGTGTTTCACTCATAAACTGTAAAGCTTCTAAAGTATAGCAGTGTAAATGACCTTTAGACAACAATAAAAATATGTTATTAGTACTACCTGTTCATCACAAGTCCAAATATATGTTTTAAATATGTGTTTATGTCTAAAATGGAACATCAGAATATTGTAGTCTGTATACAACATCCATCCAATAATCAATTCATCCATGACCGAGCTTCTCCTTCTATCTCTAAGGGAGAGACAGAAGATGGAAGAAGCTCATTTCAGCCGCTTGTAGTCGGGATCTCGTTCCAGAGCTCAGGACCATAGATGAGCACTGGAACAAAGATCAACTCAGCTCTCTTTTCACCACAATAGATCTCATGCACTGATTTGCCCTCACTCGTGAACAAGACCTCAACATATGTAACCCTTCTGCTCTCCTTGGCTTGTTATCATCTGGACCCCACAAGACAGTGCTCTGAACTTTGTTTTGTCTTAGATTTTTGAGTTTCACTAATGTCTATGGCAGACATAAAATCCTGTCCACCTTTGCTGTGGAAGGAAGATGAGTGGAGAGATCAATCAGAGTCATCTGGACCCCAAAGATAGCAAAAGGGTTTTTAAACTCCTCCCCCTGAGGCAGGAGACTCCACCCACCCAGAGAGGACAAACTACCTTTCTCCGGTCCAGAACCATGGTCTCAGACTTAGCGGTGCTGACCCTCATCCCAGCCACTTCACACTCGGCTCCAAACCGCTCCAATACATGCTGGAGGTCCAACAGAACAACATCATCTGCAAAGAGCAGATATGAAATCCTGTGGTCCTCAAACCAGATCCCCTCCGAGTCCGGGCTCGACCTAGAAATTCTGTCCATAAAGATTATGAACAGAACTGGTGACAAAGGGCAGCCCTGCCGGAGTCCAACATGCACCGGGAACAGCTCTGACTTAGTACCAACAATGTCAACCAAGCTCCTGCTCCGGTCATAGAGAGACTGGACAGGCTCCCCAGACTCTGAACTACCAGAGCACCCTCTACAGGACAATAAACGCCTTCTCCAAATCCACAAAACTCATATGGACTGGATAAAGAACTCCAGCAAACCCTCCAGCACCTTGAAGAGGTTGTAGAGCTGGTCCACTGTTCCACTACCAGGACAGAAACTGCACTGCTGTTCTTGGATCTGAGGTCTGACTATTAGACAGACTCTTCCTGCCTGCAGCCAGAGAGCTACCGCTGGAGTGAAAGCTGGCGATCTGTCCGGAATGTATCCCGCCTTTGCCCAACAGCAGCTAGAACGAGCTCTGGTAACCCTGTGGTCTCAGCGGGTTAAGGAAATAGATGGAAGTTCAAGACAAAAACAATTGGATTGGATTAGAATTCTACCCGCTGATCGAGTCACTGAAGACTTCACGTCCCCAAAGCTGAGTTCCTGATTAGTGGATGTGATGTGGCAGCCTGCTGAAAAGTCCGTTTTTAAACTTCCTTGTCATGCCGCCCAATATGTGGCGCTCAAGTCGCGTTGCTGCCAGACTGCCGCGCTGCCACATTCACTCAAACTGCACTGATAGACTTCCAATCGCCTCAATTTGCGTCAGTACCATTGACTTAACACTGAAACGGGCCTGTATGTATTCAAACCAACACATGGAATAGCAGATCAAGAAAATCCTCCTGCCGGGGGTCATGTAAGCCACCAAGACCGGGGCCAGCAGGTCCACCAAAGGGTTCCCCAATGCCAGAGAGCAGGGGGGCCCAAGAGCTCAGAGAATGCAAGCTCCAGGCCAGCCAGAGGAATAGCGCCCAGCAGCGCCACGGGCCCCAGTACAGGGGCCCAACTCTGGACACCCCCACCAACCCCAGACAAGCAACCCACCACCACCTGGGATTTCTGTCACCCCCCCACCCCAACCCCAGAAACGCGTCAGAACCCCCAAGAAAGACAAGCCCCCCATGCTCCAGAAAACCATGCATCCACCTCGCAGGAGGTCCCAGAGAAAGAAAGACAGGGGCCGCTCACCTCCTGCCCAAGAGAAATGGGGTCCACCAGGTTCCCTACCAGGCTCATCCACTGACAGTTTTTTGGAGAGAACCAGCCCTTGAGGGCGAGGACCAGAACCAGAACCACAGGATCGTGGAAACCTCCAGTCTTGTTGTGGGGCAAAGACGCATTTACATAGACGACTCTATAATGAGAATTTGGGAGCATAGATAAGCTTAATCCAGTGCGGGTCCCGAGGACTGGCTAACTGGAGCCACAAGGCTAGCACTTGTAGATGTGTCAGGAAGGGCATCTGGCGTAAAGCTCTCAAATGTGATGCAGTGAAAGCTGATGCACTGTGGCCACCCCAACAACTTTTATTTTTAAATTTGGCAAGAGTTTTATATAAGTTTGAACATAAAATGTGTCACATTTATAGAAAAAGCTAAAACAAACAAATGATTCTTGTTTTACTTTTACAGTAGAATACAGTTTTTTTTCCTGCACTTTAGTCCCAAACAACATGTGATGACGTTTTTTTAATCCTCTTGTTTCTCGTACGACGGGAGTCACAAACCTGAACTGGAGATGCAATGGCGGGAAATCCAGCAACAGCACAAAACTGCTGGATTGTGTAACACTGTTGGGTTTGTGTGGGAGGGTCTCTCTAGATTCACTGTGTGGGTGGTGAGTGTGTGTTTGTGCGTCCACGTTTGTCTCGCCGGGCCGACTTTGCTGAGTCAAAGGAAAACAGATGAAGACAGAGCGCCTGGCTGCAGCCTCCCGGCTCCAGAAACACCAGCGTCTCCAGATCCGAACCTGCTTCCCAACAGAACCAGCATGGATCTCCAGGGTTCAGGCTACAGCTACACAACACACTCATCCATCACAACCACCAACAAAGCAGAGAGGAAACCAAAAAGAGGAAGGAACAACAGAGTTCTTGAGGCAGCTGCAAACGTGCTTATTACCCAGAATTCCTGGTGTTTGCTTGTTTGTGCTTCTTCTCGGGAAGACTCTTCCAGACGTCTGAACGAACAACAAGATCTCACAGCTGAAGTTATCAGGCCACAAGAAGATAAATGATGTATTTTATCCGTTCCCAAGGAAACTATGAGAGGAAACAGGAAGTGCTGTGATGGGGATCAGGAAACGTGTTCGAGTCCCTGAAGGTTCATGTTCAGGACAGCATAGAATACCACAGAATCTAGACAAAATAAGGATTTCATTAGAAATCTGAGTTGTGGGCCAAAACGTTCATGGGTCTATTTGTCTGCAGTGAATTCATCTTGATGCTCTTTACAACCTGTCAACATCAGGAAAGAGATGATAAACAAACAAACTGTCAGGGATGGTGGTGAAGGATCCAAACGCAGGAGACAAACATGGTGGCAGAAACATAAACATTTACTAAATACGATCAAAACCAGGAGAACAAACCAGTGACAGAACATAGAAGATGACCTGACAATGAGAACTGAAAACCAGACACTTAAATGGGCTGAACGAAGACAGCTGTGGATGATGAACCTGAACATGAAACGGAACATGACCACACCCCAGCACTGAATCATGACACAAACAAACACATGGAGAGTTTAGGAGACAATGACAGTAAAAATTCATCATCTTAACATCTGGAATCCACAACTTTCAAGGATTTTCTATCTTCATTGGTCTGTAGTAAATATAAAATCCTGTCCTCCTTTGTCATGGGAGGGATCGCATCAATGTGAGGGTGGGTCATCTGGACCCCATAAGAGAGCACGAGGGTCACAGCTGAAATGTTTCAGATGTTTTCTTGCAACAAAGCTTCCTGCATTCCTTCAAACAAAGACCAGTGTTCCTGCATCTTCCTCATCATCATCATCACCTCCAGACTCGTGCACACGCAGGGCCCTCTGGGTGCTTGAGTACCTGTTCTTTTTGCTTCATTCATTCATTCATTCATTCATTCATTCATTCATTCATTCATTCATTCATTCAGTCATTCATTCATTCATTCAATCATTCATTCATTCATTCATTCATTCAATTCATTCATTCATTCATTCAGTCATTCATTCATTCAATCATTCATTCAATCATTCATTCATTCATTCATTCAATCATTCATTCATTCATTCATTCATTCATTCATTCATTCATTCATTCAGTCACTCATTCATGCATTCATTCATGCATTCATTTCATTCATTCATTCATTCAGTCATTCATTCATTCATGCATTCATTCATTCATTCATTCATTCATTCATTCATTCATTCATTCATTCATTCATGCATTCATTCATTCATTTATTCAGATTAGCAGCTTCTGTCTTTGCTGCTCCGCTCAGTCCCAGAGAGACACGGCTGCTGCTGACATCTGAAGACGTGAGTTCTAGTCACTAGTCACCGTCCGCCGATTCACCGTCCTTAAATATGGTTAATATGTCAGAGAAACCAAACTTTATTGGTTAAGGAGTCTATCTCTACTTCAATTCAACAGAGTGGATCATGCAGCGACAGGAAGCATAGTAATATGTACAAAATAAAACTCTGAGGTAATTTTCAAAATAAAATGACTGTATTTATGATGAGTTCATAGCAGGTCTGAGACTGGTGTAACACAGGCGTCAAAACACTAGAGTTGCATCCTCTTGCCCTGCTACCAACTCTTTGACCCAGCATGCCTTGCGCGCCTCAGGTCACGTGACCATTACCGTCCAATCAGTGGGCTTTATCAACCCCAAGCAGGAAGCGGCAGACACACACGTTGCTGAGCTGGGAATGTTTGTTTGCTACGCGGAGCCGCCTACCCGTAGAAACTCTGAGAGAAGCGCCACAATTGGTTGGTTTATTTCCGTGGAATCGGCCGCTTATGATGGCGAGCTAAGCCCGAACCTGAACCGGTTAAACGCTGGAGCCTTCTGAGAGACATTTCCATTCTGAGAGACATTCCTTCCTGTACACTGTCCATGCTGGTAGGAGGCTCCTGTAGCCTACAGACTCCACTGACAACTAACCCATAAACCAGAGCTCTTCTTCTCAAATCCTACATTCACTCCTCTGCTACAAAGCCAAACTTCAGGATTCTTTCTTCAGAACTTTTTGGTCTGTGCACTCCAGGCCAACAAATACTTGAACTTTTTATATGGACATTGAACTTTATCACTGTAAATATTGGGGGTTTTTTGTATGGCCATATTGTCTGTCTGTTGTTGTCTGTTATTGTCTATATAAATACTGAGCAAAAGAAATTCCGAGTTCTGCCTTCTCTCTCCTTGAGCCGAATCTAAATCTTCTGATGAAAAACTGGGGTGTACAATTAATGCACTTCCAGTAACCTTCTACTTTCTTCATAAATTCTTCATAAATTTAGGCAATAAATGCTACACTAACTTCATCTGCTTAATGTCATAATTTCTCATTAGAATTTCCCTCTTTAAATTCAGTCTCATCCAGGATCAAAATGTTGTATAAAGTCTGTTTAGAGGATAAAATGCAGAAGAGAGTTTAGCTGCTGTGAATATAGAACAAAAGTCAACAATCAAAACCTGGAAAATGTGTTTAAACCCAAAATACAGGAAACTGGTCATGGAGGCAGAAATGTATACATTCAATAAACTAACTAAAACAGAAGGAGATGACCTGATAATGTAGAACCAGATACTTCTATACACTGAGGACAATGAACAGAAATGAAGACGATCAGAAGATGATCAGCATGAACCTGCAGTGACTGACGGGAGACGGAAATACAAAGTAAACGACCGACTCCTCACAGCAACAGCATGATAACAACATTACATCTGAATCCATTCAGCATTTGGGGATAAAGTTTTAGAAAATCAATTTTTGAAAATGTACAATTTGCATTAAAGTTGATTCATGTTGATTCTGTCTGCAGCACAAAGCAAAATAAAGGACCTGCAATGTTGAAATGCTTAAAGTGAATGAATGAAGTATGCATGTGGAAAAGAACCAGAACATTTGAACATGTGTATGAACAGAATGAACTCATGTTGATAATAAATTGTTTACGTATTAATGAAACTTGTATCACTTTCACTTACAGAGGTTTCATAGCTGAGTAGTTATCAGTACTTTATTTTAAAAGTTGAATTCATTTCTATATCGTTTAAAGGACAAAACAGTGTATTTTTGTTGGCCCTTTCCAACTCTGAGCCCCTGCCCTCAAACATTCTGTGTACGCCCCTGCCAGTGTCTATCAGCATCTTCTCAGAATAATCCCCATGAGCCCATCAGGATCAGAACCATTTCCTTCCCACAGAACCAGAGTAATAACATATGAACCTCGTTCTTCAGGAAGTCCTCGCAGACCCGACTGTCGGGTTGTTCTGCCAGCAGTAGCACAGACTTCACACAAAGCAGGCGTCTGTTTTCCTCAAAGTTAAGGGGTGTTACTCGCAGCAGACTGAGCAGAAGTGAAGCTGATTAGAACAATGCTGGCTGGTGGAGTGTTACTCTGAGGCAGTTCAGGTCACAGCGGCAGACGGGAGAAGAGCGGACGATCATCGGCGTATCGCTGCCTGGAAGCCGACCAGAATCCCAGGAACCAGATCCCAAAGATCAGAATCCCAGAGACCAGAACCTCAGAGACAAGATCCCAGAGACCAGAATCCCAGAGAAGATCCCAGAGACCAGAATCCCAGAGATTAGATCCCAGAATCCCGGAGGTCAGAATCCCAGAGGTCGACCAGAATCCTGGACTTAGCAGCACAAAGGAAACCGTTCCAGTTTTTTGACTTGTGGACTCATGATGACAAGATTGTATTCAACATTAAATTGTCCAGGTGACCACAAAAATAGCGACGAGCAATACTGGATCAATCCAGTTTGGAGCCAGAGGCCAGCTCGGATGAGAAACATGAAGAACAACGTGGATGTGGTCGAGTCCAAGCGGATACAGCAGAATGGTGTGTGCAGAGTGGAGAAACGAGGCTTTGGCCCCGCCCATTTCAGCAAGTGTCTCATTAGTCAATCCTCCAGTTTTCTGATCCAACGTGATTTGAATTAAGAAATACTTAGAAATGCAGTTTTAATCATAAATGATTAATAAATATAGTTCCTCTTTTATGAGAACTACAAGAACGCGTTCAAAACCCAAAAGAGAGTTTTGATTGGAGAGGCTCTTTCAGGTTTGTCATTGTTTCTGTCTTCAGCTGCAGAAACTGTTTGACTCATCAATTTCAAAGCAGGGATTCAGAATTCTGGTTCGGTTCTTTTACCACGTCACCATTGACCCCTCTGTTCCACCACTATCTCCTCCACCTCCATACACCACCACATTCCATCCATTTCTTTCACCTCCATCTTCCTCTTCCACTCTTTCTCCATCTCCTCCATCCATCTGCCTTTCTTCTAAATGAGCTTCGTCTGCTTACAGGACATGAGCTGAGAATGATTGATGGTGTAAACCCAGCAGATGTTGGCAGGAGCTGCTCACACATCCACACATTTATATGACTCACATCAGTTATTTGAAAATAGCCTCCGTTATTTTAGACCATCATGTCTGAAAGCACTGCTGAGGATCATTAGATGTTTGTTTGCTTACTCTTCAAAAAGGTAAAATAGGAAACGCTGAACTGAATAAAAACAGTAAATGTGTCACATCAATCTTTATATAAGGTCACGAGAAAAGCAAAAACTGAACAACAGCAAGCTAAGAGAAAACTTCTCCAAAATCCCATCCATTCATCTTCTGAGCCGTTTGTCCTGTGGGGGTCAAAGGTTGCTGGAGCCTAACTTTAGACGGGTGAAGGCAGGATCCACCTGGACAGGTCACACACTCACATTTAGAGTGAACACCCACACATGCACAGAGAGAACATGCAAACTCCACACAGAAAGGTCTTCAGTTGGTGGTTCTGGTCCAGCCGGGACTTGAACCTGTGACCTTAGTGCTGTGAGGCAAGAGCGCTAACCACTGCACAGCCAGAAGGATCCGTTTGAATCCATCAGGAACGATCGAGAACCCACATTCGTATGAACTTTCCTCTCATCAGCTGCAGGACAGGAATCCGTTTTCTATAAATTGATACAGATCGCTGTAAATGCCAGTGTGGGTTTGCTCTATAACGAGTGTGTACAGGTACAGTATCAGTGCTGGCACGCTGTAGAGCAGCATGGTGTGTGCTAGTGCTGCAGAAGGCATGATTCAGAGCTGACTCACACACTTCACTCCCACAGAGGCACACTTTTCACAACAGCAGCGAGCCAAACTCCCACCAACAACCTCCTTCTCTCTGTCAGAAAACGGCATTCTGGGATGTTGGAGACGGTCATGACAGAGCTGCTCAGATGTTTCACTGAAGCTGCAGCAGCAGATCAATCCGTCTGCAGCTGGGAAACTGAGAGACATGAAGATCCAACGAGACCATTCGACCCTGAAACTTCTGGATCAAGATCAGATCCTCGTTTATTACAGCTTCAAAACTTAAATCAATTCACAGTCGTCAGAAGACAAGCAGAACTTTGAAAGATAAGCTGGAAAAGAATCAGTCTGATAAATCAGTGGAAGCAGGATCCACTTCATGATAAAAGCAGGATTAGGAAATCCCCTCGGATCAGGCGTGTTTGATGAAGAAGGTGAAACTTTCAGGTGCTCGGTCACACAGTTCTGTTGAGAGTCAGCATGTAGATGCATTAGCCTCAAATAACTGAGGTCTGATGCAGAGGTCAGAGGTCATCCTTCAACCCAACAGACAGAAACTGGAGCGTTTTTTTATATTTTAGATTCACAAATGAAGATTTTGCTTTAACATTAATGTCAAACGTTTGGGAGCATCGATTCCAAACTGAGGTTTAGTCACAGAGTTATTAAAAGACAGTCACTCAGAGAACGAGTCTTTAGCTCTGCAGATTCATTTCATCATCTGTGGTTTCCAATCCGATTGATAGTCGATCTGGGTTCATTCTGAATGATCTGATTGACTGAACTAAAACAGATCCAGAACATTTTGATCCAAACCTTCAGAAGTGACTCAGAGATCAATACCTGCTCCTGAACAGTGCAGCTGAATTATCCAGATTCTAGTATTTCTACAGGATAAAACTTTAAATATGTCTACAAACAAGTAATCAAATGAATGTCAAATCCACATTTGAGTTTGATAAAGATAGTTTTCCACATCAGAATAATCCTTATTAGAACATTCTAGCACACTGTATGGTCACATGATCAATTCAAAGACTGAATGATGGTTGATCAGTTTCTGCTGCATCATGAGTTGAGATGGTCGTTTTTAGAGACCAACCATGTCTTAATCCTGATAGGATTTTCCAATGTTGATTATCGATTCATCTCATTGAGAATCAGAATGAAAGCTAATTTGATTGTAATTTGATCTGGTTAGATCACAGCAATAGAAATAGATTCATGGTTACATCCCTGTAAAGGAGCATCTAAGTGACCGTAGACGTGAAGTCTTGAAATGATCTAGTGTGATCTGCAGGCCTCCAGCAGCTGAATCCATGCAATGAGGTGAAGTCCTGGCCAGCTCTCTGTGTGAACAGATGACCGCCTAACATGCCAGCCCCTCCCACCGCGTCTGGACATGAGTTGGAGGAATGCTCCAGTGTGTGCGGACCTTTGAGCCTGGATGCTTGTGAGGTTCGTGAACCGTCCCGTCACCTAAAACACACCCGGCGAGGAGGAGCGGCGCTCCTGTTTGTGCTTGTTGCGGTCCCAATGTCCGAGGACGGGGGCGGGGCCTTCTGCTCAGGAGCTGCTGTGCCAGTCTGTCAGCTGTTGTGCACAGACGGTCCGAGACCAAAACTCACCAGCCTCCCACAAACACACACACACGCCATATGCGCACCAACGCCACGGAAGACACGCAAAGCTCCGTCTGTGGCTGATGGGATGCTTTAAACCATGACCTGCTTTTTATGCAAACGTGACTAACTGCAGGTTTTTACGTCTAAATGTAAATGTTAGCCAACGTTAAGTCACATTTTTAACAAGAACAACTGAAAAAGACGAGAACAAGTTGGTATTTCTAACAGATTTATTTACCGACTGGAAAAAGTTCAACAAATATTTACTTTAGTGAATTATTCATAAAACCGTCCTATCATAAATATTCATATTTAAGATGATTATCTAGTACAAAAATCTGGTCTATTAACTACAAGCATGGTCTAAGGGTAAGTTTTTCCAGATGACTGAAAAACTTTCCTTTTTCTGAACATTTTGAGAGTCCACCAGAAGTTTTTCAGCTTCTCTAACATCCAAACTGATGACCGGCATGAAGCCCAATGAGGCAAGTTCTCTGTGATACTGGCTTCTATAGATAAGAGTGAATTAATGAATGTCAAGAGTGGTAATTATAAGATCACGTCATTAAAAAAACACAAAACAAATCAATTATTGATGCTCAATAGGAAACAAAAGACTACTTTGAAGCTAAAGCAGATCCTCTCTGAGGTCCTGGTATTTCTCATGTTCCTTCTTCTTGATCTTACCATCTCTTGGTTCTGCCACATCCACCACAGAGACTTTGCTCTCTTCTTTATCCACCACTACAATGTTACAGTGCTGCTTGGTTCTCCATTACCATCAACGATATCAGACCGAACAAAAATATCCTTTGGTTCATGTTGTGTAACGCATCAAAGTATCCGAACCATCTGCCAGGAAGTGACACGTCACCCTAAAGACCATTAATGAAGGATGTATTTGGACTGGACGCATCTGGACTGCTGAAAGTGAATCAGGCTTCAGTAATCCGGAACCAAGATTCAGTCTGAATACACCCCAGTGGACCCTGGACCCAGACCAGGAACCGGTCTCAGACCCTTCTCTCTCATCAGACTGATCTCTGAGATTCCTCAGTCAGAGATTCATTGTATTGTCTAGATAAACATGTATCTATGATGTGTGGCAGTGTTCTTGATGATAAAGTGTCAAATCTGATGAGTCACACTTTCCACATATTAGACTGCTGCGTGTCATAGTTTCTTGTTGGTGTTAAAGGCTATTGGATGAACGACATCCAGTTATGATACACTACAGAACAAACTATCTATGAAATACCAGAGTTTTGTGAGCTCTTCCTACGCTTTGATCCTTGAGGCTCCGCCTTTCACTGCTTGTGGGTGCCGCCCATTTCATGGTCATGCTAGAGCCGGCCTCGGCTGCGCGTCTGTGTTTGGCCATGAAAAACAAACAACATCCAAACTTGTACAAATAAGGGGCTCTTTTCTAGTCCTGATGTGGTAAAGCAGCCCCGAGAGCGCCATCTAATGGTGACACCAACCACACTGGAAGATGTAGCATATTGTACATGGAACGGGCCGGTACCGTGCAGAACAATATTTGGAGCTTTTAAGTGCATTATACTGTTCATCCCTCTCTATAAAGAACCTCCAAGCAGTATTCTGATCCGTTCATTTAAGAGTAATCCTTTAAAACCTGCTCTGTCTGCAGAAGCCCCTCCCATACCCACGAAAACCAGCGGGTCCTCTCCGTCTGATGTCACAAATTGAGGACCGCCCCTTTCAGGAAGAGTTTGCTCCACCCCCAGCCTAACATCAACAAACTAGCAACTCAAGCGAGAAGTGATCAGAGTTATTGATCAAACGATTTAGAGAAATGGTTTTATACTTAGAAGGAAACTCAACTAAAGTAGAACTTCAGTAGAAAATGTTAAATTCTCAAGTTTAAAATTAGAAAACAATTTTCTTCAAATAAAACTACAAAATATGTGAAAAAATTATATAAATTCATGAAACTTTATGTGAAGATCATCCATCCATCATCCATCCATCCATCTATCTATCCATCATCCATCATCATCCATCCATCACCATCCACCATCCATCCATCATCCATCCATCCATCTATCCATCATCCATTAATCATCCATCCATCCATCATCCATCCATCCATCATTCATCATCCATCATCATCCATCCTCATCCATCCATCATCCATCATCATCCATCCATCATCCATCCATCATCCATCCATCATCCATCCATCCATCATCCATCATCCATCCATCCATCATCCATCATCATCCATCCATCCATCATCCATCCATCCATCATCCATTCATCATCATCCCATCCATCATCCATCCATCATCATCATCCATCCATCCATCATCCATCCATCCATCATCCATCATCATCCATCCATCCATCATCCATCCATCCATCATCCATCCATCATCCATCCATCCATCATCCATCCATCCATCCATCATCCATCATCATCCATCCATCATCCATCCACCATCCATCCATCCATCCATCATCCATCCATCCATCTATCCATCATCCATTAATCATCCATCCATCCATCATCCATCCATCCATCATTCATCCATCCATCATCCATCCATCCATCATCCATCCATCATCCATCCATCATCCATCCATCATCCATCCATCATCCATCCATCCATCATCCATCATCCATCATCCATCCATCCATCATCCATTCATCCATCCATCCATCATCCACATCCATCATCCATCCATCCATCCATCATCCATCCATCCATCCATCCATCCATCATCATCCATCCATCATCCATCATCCATCATCATCCATCCATCCATCATCCATCATCCATCCATCCATCATCCATCATCCATCATCATCCATCCATCATCCATCCACCATCCATCATCCATCCATCATCCATCCATCCATCCATCATCCATCCATCATCCATCATCCATCATCATCCATCCATCATCCATCATCCATCATCATCATCATCCATCATCCATCCATCCATCATCCATCATCCATCCATCCATCATCCATCATCCATCATCCATCCATCCATCATCCATCCACCATCCATCATCCATCATCATCCATCCATCCATCCATCATCCATCCATCATCCATCATCCATCCATCATCCATCATCATCCATCATCCATCCATCATCCATCCATCATCCATCATCCATCATCATCCATCCATCCATCATCCATCATCCATCCATCCATCATCCACCATCCATCATCCATCCATCATCCATCATCCATCCATCATCCATCCATCATCCATCCATCCATCCATCATCCATCCATCCATCATCCATCCATCCATCCATCATCCATCATCCATCCATTTCCAGACTTCCCTCTTCCTGGTCACTTCTTCCATCTCTTCTTACACCCCGAGTCGTTCCCTGACTAACCCTCAGACAGTCTTTCCAGCATGTCCTGGGTCTTGCTGTGGCCCAGTGGGACATGTCTGGTTCCAGGGGTATCCCGACCAGATGCCTGATCCTCTTCATCTTATTCCAGCCTTACCTTCACCACAGATCCCTTTGAGTGACTTTCTGAGCTGCTGATATGTAGTTACAGAGCAGAATCAGCTCCAGTGAGTCCAAACCCAGAACTGTCAGGTTCTGTTTGGGTTCAAGCCTGAAGACCAACCGGTTTGGGTTCCAGCCCCCCAGTGGTCACACGCGGAACTGTCCCAGGTTCTGAAACCAGCCGCTTTTGGACAGAAACTTCTCCTTTCAGTCAACTTCAGCTGCGACATCCTCCGGTTCCCCCACCCTGTTCGTGCGCGTGCGTGTGAGCAGCTCACCTTTCATCCAGTCCACTACCTGGCTCGTGCTCCATTTGCTCACCGGCTCCATCACCAGCGCCATGGAGGAAACTTTGCGCAGACTCTCCGTCGCGCACCGACGTCGTTCGCGCGAACAGAGACGATGTCAGAACCGTTAGAGGCGCGCGCCCATCTCCCCCCGGTCACACATCCCGGTCACGGCGGAGCCCCGCGCTTCCCCGGTGCATTCCGCTCCAGCCGAGTCTGTCTGCGTCAGTCCGGTCCTGCTGAATGCGCGTGCGTGCGTCCGCATGTGCGCAGCCGGGCAGCAGCAGCGTGGGATCGAAACTACAGGACTCGGCACGAAGCGCGCCTCCCTCTCTAGATATGATTAATCCGCGCACGCGCCAGGTGGGTGGCAGCGCGTTCACGAGTTTCTCCGTGGAGGCTGTAGCTCCGGCTGAGGGCGGAGGCGCGCTCCTCGGAGGGGCAACTGGGGCTGGAGGGGTGGGTGCAGCGTGGAGGCAGATGGGGAGGAACATCTGGAATGTCCTTCATCCTAATCTGGATCTGATGAGGATCAAACCTTCAGGATCATCTGGATCATCTGGAATGTCCTGCATCCTAATCTGGATCTGATGAGGATCAAACCTGCAGGATCATCAGGATCCTGCTTCTTCTCTGGATCTTCTGGCAGAACCTTCAGAATCCAGACCAAGTTTTCCCTCCTGAGGAGAAAATCTGGGATTAAACTGTCTGAGAAGTGATTTACTGAAATCTCAGACTTTCACTCCAGAAATGATTCCAAGACTTTCTTCATTTCATTTTAGGAAACGTTTCCCTCAGATGACGGTGATGCCGGTTTGAATCCCAGATTGTCTCAAAGCACTTCACTCATCTTCTCTCTGAATGTATTGTGATCCATTTGATCCCATCAATCCACTGATCAGCTGGTGAAGTGAAGGATCTCCTCTGTAATCCTTGGATTTAACCAGCAGAGGGCGCCAGTGGAGCGGAAATCTGCTCTGGAGAAGAAGATCCGGGAGATCAGACTGCAGAGCTGCTGGAACCCGACATGTGGACAGAGGGGGTCAGAACCGGGTCAGGACCGGGCCTGGACGGGGTCAGAACCGGGCCTGCAGACAGTCAAGACCAGGCCTGCGTGGATCAGGTCAGAACTGGGCCTGGACCGGGTCACGACCGGGCCTGGACGGGTTCAGGACCGGGCCTGGACGGGGTCAGAACTGGGCCTGGACGGGGTCAGGACCGGGCCCGGAGCGGTACTGATGTTTCCAGATCACCTGGTTTGTTGTTCCTGAGGAAACATGGGTTCATCTGTTCTGGAGGAAACATTTCGTCCCTGAAATACAGATTTCCTGTGAATAATGTAATGTTTGACAGATTCATCAAACATGAACTGAAATGAATAAAGTTTGATTGATTGATTGATTGATTGATTGATTGATTGATTGATTGATTGATGCTTTTATTTTCATGATATAACAGCTCCAGCAGGTTTCATAATCTGCTCTTTTTAACACAGATTGATTCACCTTCAAACATCAAGAGATTCCACCTTATTGGTTGTGTAAGTTTTCATGGATAAAATGCTAAAAGCTGGAGCCTATCCCAGCCACACTGGGGAATAGGTGGGGTCTACCTTTGATGGTTAAACAAAGAGCAAGTACTGGTTCTGTTCTGTGTGAAAAACATGAACCAGAAAAAGAAAAAGGAGCACAAACGTCAGGAGACATTATCTGATCCAAAGACGACATGAAGGCCCGACGAGCTGCTGATGATCGTCCAGGAACCCTCAGAGGTGGGTCATGTGACCTCTGTGGTTCCCCTCTCCCATAATGCACCAGTCATTCTGCTGCAAACATCACTGACATTCCAGACGCTCCTCCCACCTCTGTCAGGACTGTTAGTGATCACAACGTCAATCATTTCCATCCTGGCAGCCGATGTTCTCCAAAGTTCAGCAACTCTTTGTGTCATTTTCTGTCTGACAGAAAAAACTGTCAAGTTTTCTATTTTTCCTTTCCAAAAATCTCTGACACATTTTTACTTGATTGAGTCAGAGTCATGTTTACATATTTCACTGTTGTAAACAGATCTAAGCCCCTCCTCTGTACTATTCTAAGACCTAAGCCCCGCCTCTGTACTATTCTAAGATCTAAGCCCCTCCTCCATACTATTCTAAGATCTAAGCCCCTCCTCTGTACTATTCTAAGATCTAAGCCCCTCCTCCGTACTATTCTAAGACCTAAGCCCCTCCTCCGTTCTATTTTAAGGCACATTTCTATTTTGAGCTCCACATTCTAAACAGCTCCGCCCTCACCTGGACTTTCCCCACAGCAGGTATTTAGCAGCCCAGCGGTGAGCGCTTGCAGACGTGCAGACCAGCCTCCTCAGCTCCACAGAGACGCTCCCACAGCTGAAGCACCATGACAAACAGCAAGGTGTTCCCGGCGGCAGCCCTGTGCTCCCTCCTCTTCCTCTCCACCTTCCTCAGCGGCGCTCAGTCAGGTGAGTCCCGGGATCTGCCAGCAACAGCCGGGCCTCCCGGGAATCTGGTCCTCACGCCCGGCTCTGTGTGTCGACAGCCAGCTGCTGCTTGAGCTACAGCAGGCGCCGGCCGCCCTGCAAACTCATCCTGGGCTACAGCATCCAGACCGTCACCGGCTCCTGCGACCTGCACGCCGTCATGTGAGTGAAACTGCACTTCCAGCCTCAGGGCAGATTCCTGAAGAGGACACAGTTCAGGACAGAAGCAGGAGAAGAGGAGAGATTTAGAAGAAAGAAAGAAAGAAAGAGAGAGGCAGCATGTGAGGATCTGCAGAGCTGCTGCTGGATCAGATCCACACATGCCACTGCAGACATGCAGAGCTTCATGTGACCGCGCTCTTCCTCCACAGCTTCCACCTTCCCGGGAAGTTCCTGTGTGCCGATCCCAGCAGGAAGTGGACCCAGAAGCTCCGCCTCTGTGTGGAGTGAGTAGAAAGCGCTTCGTCTGCAGCTGATGATGATGATGATGATGATGATGCTCATTCAACTCCTCTCCTGTTTCCTGTAGGGAGAGGAAGAGAACCAGCGCTCAGGTCTTCAAGCTCTCTGCAGACTAGAGTCTGGAGGACAACCCGCCCTTCTGCTCGGCAGGACGCTCCCGCACAGATCCAGGAGCTGCTGTGGGACTCTTCCTGATTTCTGTTCTGTTTTATAAACAGAGAAGTGTAGTGTTCTGAAGACACAGTTGGTCTGAAAGACTTGATGAAGAGTTGCTGCTCTGCCATCTCCATGCTCCAAGATCAAGAACAAAGAACTTTGTTCTAAGGAGTGACTTTTGTATTTGTGAAGGTTTGAATAAAGAATCCTTTTAGTACGAATGTCTTTGTCATGTTTGTAGAAAGCAGAGCGTCAGATGCTCCTTTTTCTATCACAGGAGAAACACAAACTCTTCTGTTTCAGCTTCCATTTGACTTCAATTCATTTTCATTTCTAAAGTCCAAAATCACAAAGAGAATTTCCCTCATTGAGCTTCATGCAGGTAATTCTACAGATGCAGGAAATAGTCATGAAAAATATCTACAGACTAAACAGACTAAATAATCTGGTTATCTGCTCTTAGACCCTCCCTCTCTGGAAGGAAAAACTCCTAAAAAACCTGAATCAGGAAAAAGAAGAAACCTTAGAGATTCCCTCATGAGGGAGAGATCCTATCCCAGGACGGACAGGAGATCCCAGAACTGGTGAAGAAGAATGAGCTTCTACAACTACGGATTGGAGCGCTCTCGTGTTTGCCCCGTCAGAAACACAAACTCTTCGGTTTCAGCTTCCATTTGACTTCTGCTGATATCAGATATTTCATTTTTGGACACAGTTCAGCTTCTCTGATGCATTCATCTAAAGGAGGCTGAAGGAAATGTTAGATCCTCTTGTTCTCCACATTCATCCTCAAAAGAAATGTGGACTATTTCCTGTTCCCAGAGATGGTAACTAAAACTCTGGCAGGTCTATAGTAATAATGCAGAGGAACAAAACTCGGCATCCGCTTTCTTTTCCCAAGACATTTGGGAAAGAGCTTGAAGAACCTGCTAATAAAGAGTAGGAGAATGGAGAACCAAAGTTTTGTTTGAAGGTTCTGAAACGGATCCTTTCACACAGTAGAGGAAACACATGTTCACAATCCCACTTCACTGTAGTTTTTTACCAACCACTTATTTTTTTTGCTCTGTTCCTGGTCATTTAGTCAATCAGAAAGCATTAAAGTCATTCCTAGATTTTTTTACATTTTCTTTAAATCTTCCCAGTGAGGTTTTAATTCAGACTGTGAAGTTTTTAACAGAAAATCCTAAATGTCTTAAAAAGACATTTTTCCTGTTGATCTGAAACCTTTGTTTGCAAAAATCCCTCTGTGTGGGCGTGGCTTATGGTGTTGAGCTGCGTAACCCCGCCCCTGATCCCCAGACATGCTGGTGAGACACAGATAATGAAAAATGAAACTAAACCATGATCATCTGTCTGCATTGCAGCAGCAGCTCTATCTGGTTTCATGCTGATGGTTGAAACTTCAACAAGAAATCTCATGAAATGAAATGAAGAATAAGAGAGGATCTAATCAAATGCAGCAGTGATGATGTTTTTAGATGAAGGGTTACGTTCAGGAGAACGGTTCTGGTGTCCGGTTAAACCACCCGCTGGATTCTGGGCGGAGCTGCTAGAAACAAAGCGGCGGCGCTCCTCAAACATATAAAAAACACGAGCGGGTAATGCGATCCGTCCAGTTGAAAAACGTCTCTTTTTCTCCAAATAATGGAATAATTATTGAGGTTTCTGAGAACAATAAATCCATGTTTTCCTCAGATTCTTTGTGAAAATCATGAAAGCTAACATCAGTATGGTCTTCTACTGAATCCTTCAGACGTTCTCTTCTCTTCTCCGGCCTCTATGCTATATCCAGGTTAGCTGTCGTGACGTAAGCAAAGCTCAGGAGTTCAAACGGAGTTTTTAACTCACACTTTGACTAAAGGGAGAAATGCAAACACAAAATGATTTCTTAATATAGTTGTTTCTCTTTCAGAAGAAAAATGTTCAAAACTCATAAAACATGATGTTCTTGGAGGGGGGCTTTATCAATATCACAAACAATGATGACGGATAACATAAGAAGACATCATTACTTCAGAAATCATTATCAAAGATTAAGTATAAAAACTGATTATGATCATAAAAGATTATTACATTTGGGGAAAGGGGGAAGAGGTGTGACTTAGTTTCAATTATTTCTCTTGTTTGTGTATGTTTTTGCGTGTCAAACATGTGGGACAGTCGCCTTTTCAGCCTGGAGTCTAACTGAGCAGCAACACATGACGAGAGATTGTTCACGGTTGATTGGTTAATCAGTCTTGACTATGAATGAATGGTTTTGGTCAGCATCCGTGTCCTGGTCAAAGCTCTTAACACGGTTCATGACATTTAGACTAAATCACCTCAGAATTGTCGTGTTTTTGTCCAGGATATGGCCTAACCCTTAAAACAGTTTGGAACCACAGAGGACACGACCTCTGCTCAGTTTACATTCAAAATTACAATTTAAATGTTGACTTTTTTCATCATTAAATGTGAGTACAACTATCATAATTATTTAACAACTCTTCAATGTCACATTAACACCAGATTTTTACTGTTTTGACCAGAAAACTTCTTAAACTACATCCAGACATACTGATGTCCATCATGTCTGTAACAAGCTGGGACAGAAGCGCGCTTCATCCAGGTCATCTCCGCTCTGCAGGGCCCGCCTCAGCTTCTCCCAGAACACCTGTGGGTTTTGGGCTCGCGCCCAGCTCAGGTAGGTCTGCCTCTTCAGCAGCTTCCTCATGCGATGGTACGGAGAGAGCAGATTCAGCGGGATGTCCTCCAGGAAGACCAAGATCAGAACATCTTTTTGGTCGTCAAAGAGACGAAAGCTGGACAAAAGAGAAGAATGAAAGAGCAGAGAGAAGATAACACATGAAGCAGAATAAAAACCAAACAAATAGAAAACATCAAAACACAAAACGGCAGCAAAACAATCTATTTAGATGGAAAAGTTTGAGTCTGAACACCTGGTTCCCCCGATGCTCACCTGGCTGCCTGGATCTCTCTGGAGCACCATTCACTCTCCAGGTATCTGCGGCTGATGATGCAGATGGTCTTCCTGCTTCCATAGATGGCGTCAGTGATGTTGTCTAATATCGGCCTGCCTGCAGGAGCAGAAAGACGTCAGAAGACTGGACGGCTTTGAAGCAGGACTTTTAAACCATCTCTGCTTTTACTCACTGCTTTGTGACAAAATAAATCCAGTTTTCAAAAGGCAGTTTGTCAGAAGAAGATTTAAAATCTAAAGTCTTTACTTTTATTTGACAGCTTGGATCACCGTTCTGCAGAGCTAAAGAAAAGAGGTGGACCACATGTTCCTGACCATCACACCACCATGTTCCAACATCAGTTTGAGCTTTCTGTCCCTCTTGTTTTTTTGGTTTGCTTTTTGTTTCACCTTGTATCTGTGCCGGCGGTCTGAGGGTCCTCCCCGTCCTCCCCGTCCTCCTCATCCTCCCCGTCCTCCTCATCCTCCCCCGTCCTCCCTGTCTTCTTTGTTCTTCTTGAAATTTTCTAGTTAACTCATTTTTGAAGCTACTTTAGTTTTCCTTTTGTTGAGGTGTTTTATATTATTACAAACTTTTTGCATTTGGGTTTCTGACTCCTGATCCATGACAGTTGAATCATGAACTCTGACTTTAAAGACAAGCCGGTTGTTTCTGTTTGATTTTTGTTGTAAGTTAATAAATTTACGCTGAATTATCTACCTTTATTAAAATCCAAATTCTGATCAAATAATTCTTTAATCCAGATCTGTCTTGATTCAACAGATTGAACAAAGAAAACTCATGAACTAGTCTAAAGCAGTTCAGTAAGACTTTCTTTTACTGAACAATCAAAGAGAATCATCCTTGCTGCCACAAACTTTCACTTCCTGTTCAGTCACTGTTTCTGTGTAAGCACTTCAGTTTTCATAATTACAACTACTCTACCCTAAAAGTCTGAATTCTTACAAAAACATCAAGAGTTTTTAAAAAAGTCTATATTATGAGAAAAAGTCTGAATCAGTTAAACAAACAATAAAGGTTTAAATAAAAGTTAGGAAAGAACAAAGTCAGCATCTGAAGGAACTCTGAAAAAAGAACTCCAAAAAGAAAGCTGTTTAACACTGAAATGGTTTTACATAACTGAATTTGTCACGAGATTAAAGTCTGACTTTTCAGAAGCACAAAGATCTGAATTTGTGGTTTTTTATTTCCAAAGGTTTTCTACCAGTTTACCAGCTTGAAAAAGCTCTTTCAGAAACTGTCCAATGGTCTCACCTGGTTCAAAGTCTCGATGGTGCAGACACAGCCTCCATCCCTGCTCTCCCTCAAGTTTTGGCAACAGTTGCTCCATCACCCAGGGCTCATCGTGGTTGTTGTAGGAGATAAAAGCGTCATACTGGTCAGCCCGTTGTTTGGTTCTATGTTTGGAGTCATAAAGCCAAGCCAGAAAGAGGTAATAGGAGTAGACCAGCTGCCACCTCATGAAATGGAAAATGAAGGATGCCACCATGAGACACACAATGGAACATGTGGTTGACACAAAGCAAATGAAACCAGTGTCCACCATGCAGGATGCCGGGTCAAAGTTAAGCAGCTTCTTATCCTTAAAGCTTGGAGGATTTCTGCATAGAAAGTTATAAGCATCGTAGAACTGAGTCTGGTTGCTGGTTGTGATCCACTGGAGGAAGTCAGCATTGTTGCAGTCACAGGTGAACGTGTTCCCCTGAAGATCCACATAAAGCAGTGCTGGCAGAGACAACATCACCTCTTTGCTGATGTCAGAGTACTGGTTTTTTCTTGCCTGAAGGAACTCCAGCTTCTTCAAGTTGGCATTTCTAAAGAAATCCAGAGAGGACAGTTGTGTCCTGGATATGTAGAGACTCTTGAGGTTTGGAGTATGAGCCAACAGTTCTGGTGAGAGGGCTTGTAGATCGTTGGAGCTGATCAAAAGCTTTTCCATCTTTGGTGTATGGTTAAATGTGTCTTTGTGCAGGGAGACCAGCTGAGTGCTCCTGGCATCAAAGTGGAGGAGGTTTGTCAAACCCTGCAGGAAGTTGGCAGGCAGATAGGATTTACCATGAAAGCGCTGACCAGAGAACCAGAGCTCTTCCAGGTGGGACAGGTGGGAGAAAGGGGCTTTACACCCACCCTCACTCTTGTATTGGACATGGTTGTCCCTTAAACCCAACAGTTTTAGGTTGACTAGAGCATTGAAAGCACCAGAGTCCAGATCCTTTTTTTGAATATTGTTGGACATTATCAGCATGTGGGTGAGATTTTTTAATCCAGAAAAACTCTCTTTATTCAAGTTCCCTAAACGATTTTCCTGTAAGGATAAGTTCTGAAGCGAACGTAAACCTTTGAACTCTTCTTTTCCAATCCCAGTGAGATGATTGTTATTCAAATACAGGACTCTCAGATTTGGCAGGTGACTTTTGAACGCGTTGTTCAATTTGATGATTTCATTGCTCTGCAGTTTCAGAAGTGTGAGTTGAATCAGATCATTAAAAACACAACCTGTCAGATTTGAGATTGAGTTGTTTTGGAGGTAGAGAGTTCTGAGCTCTGTCTGATTGGTGAAATCTTGACATTGGAGTGTGTTGATCCTGTTCATCTTCAGATCCAGCTTGTACAGTCCTGGAAGATCCCAGATGGCAGAAGGTACTGAGGTGAGTTTATTCTGACTCAAAGTTAAGGTCTTCAGACGTGGAAGGCCCTTGAAGGCTTCTTCAGAAACAAACTGAATGTCATTTTCTGCCAAATCCAGCTCGGACACGTTGATGCACCGCTCTAAAAGTCTGGCTTCAACCCGTTTCAACTTGTTTCGTCTGAACTGCAGCGTGGACATGGTTGGGATGGAGCAAGACAGGTCGATGAGAGCGTTCGGGTTCTGTTTCATGTCATTCATCCTCAGTATGGTCAGTGTCCGGTTCACAGCTTGAAACAAGGAGTTCATGTCCGTGAGAGTCAGGTGGAGCCTGCTGATGTCCAGAGAGGAAACTCGTGGCAGAGCCGTCCTCTTCAGGTCCCACTTTAACGGGTTGCTCTTGTTAGATCCGATGCTGAAATGAAGGAGATTTGGGAAAATATCTGCAGTGATCTTGAAGTCCTGAAAGGGATTTAGAGTCAAATCAAGTGTGTGAAGTTGGACAGATGTGTTTGTTAGCTCCCAGGAATAGAAGTGTGTCAAGTTATTCTGTTTAATGATGAGCTCTTGAAGCTGTGGCAGCTGCTGCAGGATCACATTCGTATCTGTAAGACTTTGCAGTTTGTTATCGGAAATATCCAAAAACATCAAGCTTGTCAATGACTTGAAGGAGGCAGAAGACACCGTTCTGATCTCATTATGAGAGATTCTCAGTTCAGTCAGGTTCCTCAGTCCATTAAAGAGGTTTGTGTCCAGCTTAGAAAGCTTGTTGTTGTTTAAGTTTAACTTCTGGAGGGAGTTCAAGTTAGAAAAAGAAAAGCTGTCTACCTGTTGAATGCGGTTGTTGTTGAGGTCCAGCTGGATCAGATGAGGTACATGTAAGAAATCCCACCTTCTGATGCTTGAAAGTTTGTTTCCGGATAGATCAAAACCGGTGACGGTTTTGGGAATGTCTTGGGGAACAGCAGTGAGTTTTTCGTTCTTACACACCGCCGAGTTCCTGCTAACATGGCAGTTCTTGAGTGCGAATCCTCCCACCGGAACGACCAGAAACACCACGATGAGGAAAAAGCTGAATAAAAAACACTTTGAGAGTCTTCTTAAATTAGTTTTGACAGTTTTCAAACCCATGTTAAAAAAATGGGGTCACAGTGTTCCTATGAAGAATATAAAAGCTCCACTGAAAGACCAAAAAAGAATTCAAACAATTGTTTAAAAGCTTTCAAATTCCTGCAACTGTGTGTCTGGTGGAAGTAGACGGCTGATCTGGTCTTTGCTTCCCAACACTACTTCCTTATCTGTGATTACTTAGACTCACTTCTTCTCTTGAGGCTGGAGCCACTGAGACAACAGCAGATTACTTCTGCTGAGCAGTCATCTTCACAAATATCTCCGGGTTTTTGTGCAGCTCCTCATATGATGGGGCAATGATCACAACATTAATGATCAGAACCATGGCGAGCACTTTAACATTATCCAGTGGGGGTCCTTGGGCAAGACCCTTAAGTCTTCTGTCTAACTCATGATTTGGTTTAGCCACTGAAATATGGGTCAAAGCAGGAACTGTTAAGATTTACGCGGTTCAACTGAAACTGAAAAAAGCTGCTGCGATCGGTTCCTTATTTCAGTGAAGGACTATTTGTCTGAGGACATGTCAATCACTTCTACTCTGTTCAGAACTCTCAGACGATCCTGCCTTTCCTGTGATAGAAGACGGCTGACGGGGCAAACACGAGAGCGCTCCAATCCGTAGTTGTAGAAGCTCATTCTTCTTCACCAGTTCTGGTATCTCCTGTCCGTCCTGGGATAGGATCTCTCCCTCATGAGGGAATCTCTAAGGTTTCTTCTTTTTAGGAGTTTTTCCTTCCAGAGAGGGAGGGTCTAAGAGCAGATAACCAGTTTATTTAGTCTGTAGATATTTTTCATGTTTCATGACTATTTCCTGCATCTGTAGAATTACCTGCATGAAGCTCAATGAGGGAAATTCTCTTTGTGATTTTGGACTTTAGAAATGAAAATGAATTGAAGTCAAATGGAAGCTGAAACAGAAGAGTTTGTGTTTCTCCTGTGATAGAAAAAGGAGCATCTGACGCTCTGCTTTCTACAAACATGACAAAGACATTCGTACTAAAAGGATTCTTTATTCAAACCTTCACAAATACAAAAGTCACTCCTTAGAACAAAGTTCTTTGTTCTTGATCTTGGAGCATGGAGATGGCAGAGCAGCAACTCTTCATCAAGTCTTTCAGACCAACTGTGTCTTCAGAACACTACACTTCTCTGTTTATAAAACAGAACAGAAATCAGGAAGAGTCCCACAGCAGCTCCTGGATCTGTGCGGGAGCGTCCTGCCGAGCAGAAGGGCGGGTTGTCCTCCAGACTCTAGTCTGCAGAGAGCTTGAAGACCTGAGCGCTGGTTCTCTTCCTCTCCCTACAGGAAACAGGAGAGGAGTTGAATGAGCATCATCATCATCATCATCATCATCAGCTGCAGACGAAGCGCTTTCTACTCACTCCACACAGAGGCGGAGCTTCTGGGTCCACTTCCTGCTGGGATCGGCACACAGGAACTTCCCCGGAAGGTGGAAGCTGTGGAGGAAGAGCGCGGTCACATGAAGCTCTGCATGTCTGCAGTGGCATGTGTGGATCTGATCCAGCAGCAGCTCTGCAGATCCTCACATGCTGCCTCTCTCTTTCTTTCTTTCTTTCTTCTAAATCTCTCCTCTTCTCCTGCTTCTGTCCTGAACTGTGTCCTCTTCAGGAATCTGCCCTGAGGCTGGAAGTGCAGTTTCACTCACATGACGGCGTGCAGGTCGCAGGAGCCGGTGACGGTCTGGATGCTGTAGCCCAGAATGAGTTTGCAGGGCGGCCGGCGCCTGCTGTAGCTCAAGCAGCAGCTGGCTGTCGACACACAGAGCCGGGCGTGAGGACCAGATTCCCGGGAGGCCCGGCTGTTGCTGCAGATCCCGGGACTCACCTGACTGAGCGCCGCTGAGGAAGGTGGAGAGAAGAGGAGGGAGCACAGGGCTGCCGCCGGGAACACCTTGCTGTTTGTCATGGTGCTTCAGCTGTGGGAGCGTCTCTGTGGAGCTGAGGAGGCTGGTCTGCACGTCTGCAAGCGCTCGCCGCTGGGCTGCTAAATACCTGCTGTGGGGAAAGTCCAGGTGAGGGCGGAGCTGTGTAGAATGTGGAGCTCAAAATAGAAATGTGCCTTAAAATAGAACGGAGGAGGGGCTTAGGTCTTAGAATAGTACGGAGGAGGGGCTTAGATCTTAGAATAGTACAGAGGCGGGGCTTAGATCTCAGAATAGTACGGAGGAGGGGCTTAGATCTTAGAATAGTACAGAGGCGGGGCTTAGATCTTAGAATAGTACAGAGGCGGGGCTAGATCTGTTTACAACAGTGAAATATGTAAACATGACTCTGACTCAATCAAGTAAAAATGTGTCAGAGATTTTTGGAAAGGAAAAATAGAAAACTTGACAGTTTTTTCTGTCAGACAGAAAATGACACAAAGAGTTGCTGAACTTTGGAGAACATCGGCTGCCAGGATGGAAATGATTGACGTTGTGATCACTAACAGTCCTGGCAGAGGTGGGAGGAGCGTCTGGAATGTCAGTGATGTTTGCAGCAGAATGACTGGTGCATTATGGGAGAGGGGAACCACAGAGGTCACATGACCCACCTCTGAGGGTTCCTGGTTCTGCTGGTCTCCTCAGGTCTTTCCTGCTCCTGACAAGATAAACATACCTGCACAGATTTTAGTCAACTTTCAGAATATTTAGGTTTTTCCTTCTAATTTTAATAAAAGATTACTCAACATCTTTTTGTTCTTGCCAGTTGTTTTATTGGAATTGGAGGTTTACATTCATGCTGTGATGCTGACTTTTACTCTGTTTCACGCTCATATTTTACCTTCATGCTGATCTATTTTGGAACAAATGTTCTATTTTAAAATGGAATTTCAAAATAGAAAGTGCTTTAACATATAGTAAAGAGGCGGGGCTTAGGCTGCTTCCAGCAGTGTAAGAAGCTCTGCTGGAGCTGAACACGTCTGCACTCATCAAGTTCTTCATCAGAAGAAACATGAAACACAGTTTTTATTTCTGACTAATCTGTCAGATTATTTTCATCTCAGCTTCAGATTTCAGTCTGCTGTTAACGACAGGATTACCTGTTGGGGGGGTAATCAGGGGGGGGGTATTTTACAGACTCATGATGTCAGAACATTTTCAACCTTTCAGTTACAGGGTTTTACAGAGCACAGTTGCTCCAAACCATCACACACCACCACCATGCTTGACTGCCAGCTTTGATATGCTGTCAGCTTGATCCTACGTTTACCCCTCTGAGGGCAATACCAGGATGTGTCAGGAGAAAAGAAAATCTTCTGATCCGTCTATGCTTGATTTAAAGTTCAACTACTGAAAAAAATCAAAAGGATTGTCATAATTTAGTCCCATCTGAAGAAAGTATTGATATACTGTATATTAGAATGAGAATCAAACATTAATGTTCCTCGTGTGTCAAGGCTCCAGCTGAGCTGCTGAGATCCGATCAGATCAACTCTGGCATCATCGATGGATCAGAACCATTGACATCTCAGCGGCGTCATCATCCTCTCTCTCTCATGGTGCAGAAAGAAATAAATACAAGTGGATCAAATAAACACAAGCGGATCAAATAAACACAAGTGGATCAAATTAAACACAAACTGGATCAAATAAACACAACTGGATCAAATAAACACAAGTGGATCAAATAAACACAACTGGATCAAATAAACACAACTGGATCAAATAAACACAAGTGGATCAAATAAACACAACTGGATCAAATAAACACAACTGGATCAAATAAACACCCAATCCGATCAGACAGGCAAAGGGAATCTGACAGCATGCTGTGTCTGCGGCCATCACTACAGTATTAACTCCAACTCCCATCATGCAGTGCATCAGCTGCCTTGCTGAGCACCACTGTTTCCTGTCCAGTCGGGGAGTTTGAGTTCTATCTCTGTGTGGACATGATGCGGGCGGGTTTGGGTTCGGTTCTGTGGTTCCTATTGAAGCAGGTGTCAGCAGGGACGAGCGAGCCCCTGCCTCACCTGTAAACTCTCTTCATCTTAATGAGAAGTTAATGAAAAAAACAAACATGTGTCCAGTAATGCCATGTATACGAATGACCTCTGATCATTCCAGCCTCAGAATCTCACGGCGAGGCTGCAGGTGAAACACGTTCAGAATCCCTGATAAACCGGATCATGTTGGACTGGTTCCAGAACAGCCTCTGGGTTTGTTCTCTGTCAGGAATGTCACCTCCACACATGCTCACTTCCTGTTGGACGGCCTTCTGGAACAGACGTCACTGTTTGACCCCCGCATTCCTGCTGAGTGAAGGGAAATGCTTGAGCGGTCTCCATGTGGTTGAACTTTTAATAAAGAGGTTTGTCCACCAGGTTGCTGGAGCCTTTCCGCTCAGATGACGGCGGGGTTAGACCAGAACGCTCCTCCGGACCGGCAGAGACACTGCTGCAGTGTTGGCCTTCTAGATATAGATATATATATAGATATAGATAGAGATCAATAAAATGAAGAGAAAACATAATATGGAAAGTTTCACTTACAGAGCTTCAATGTCTCTCTCAACGAACAAGAGTGACACGGCTCTCCATTTGCTCAGTGGTTAGCTCCGCCCCTGTGTGGATCAGTAATCATTGTGTTCAAACTATTTTATCACCTATAAACCATGTTTCTGGACAGAGGGAGGAACCGGAGAACGTGCAAACTCCACACAGAAAGAACCCAGCTGGGTTTGAACCAGGATCTGCAAACCGCTACACCACCATGCCGCCCAGAATATAGTCTGGTTATTGTTCTGTCTGTAGAGAGGTTGATCTTTTCATTAAAAAAACAAACTCTTCATTTATTGATGTTTTAACTTGTCCAACATTGGAGTTCCAGATCTGAGAGCTTCTGCTGTTGGACAGAATCTACTGTCACTACTGTCTTATACGACACTTTTCTATTGGATGATACACTTTTTATATGGATTTATGGATCGGACAGAAAAGAAGAAGAGGGGGGTGGGGGGTCAGAAAGTTAAAAGGGGGGGGTGTTAGAGAAGATGTAACAGAGGGAAGCAACATCCAAAACAACCAGGTCTGGAATGGGCGGGGCCTGTCTGCACACACTCTGTAGTTACACACATACCTGTTGGCTGCAATAATCTTACATTTGAACTAGTAACACAACACGACTGCAGCTCTCACACAATCATACTATTAGTGCTCAGGTGAGCTGACACCTGAGCTCAGGTGAGCTGACACCTGAGCTCAGGTGTTTATGTTTCACTGATGTGGATGTTGATGGAATGAATAGAGGTAGAGAGAGCCCAACCATCGACACGCCAAGACCCCCCCGGGGCAGCAGCAGCAGCAGCAGCTCGGACCCCCCAACACTCGCCATGGAGCCGCTGAGAGAATCCACCCACCGGCCAATCCAGACCAAGGCATGGGGGAGCGCCGCTGAGGCCCCAAAAACAAAAACTTATTAAATACATTTTTCATGGAAACAACTTCTCATAAAGGATTTGATTCTTTACTAATCATACTTTTGAAAACCCTCTTTGTCTTTAAATGATGCCAGATTTGAGACATTGTTGTTCCAGTGAGGCAGATGCTGTCCCAAACCATCATACATCCTACAAACCCGATCCGGATCAGAACATCCTGAAAACCCTATCTTACCCTATCGGATCAGAACATCCTGAAAACCTTATCCGGATCAGAACATCCTGCAAACCCTATCTGGATCAGAACATCCTGAAAGCCCTATCCGGATCAGAACATCGTGGAATTCTGGTTCTTGCAGCAGAGATCTGGTTCCAGACAACAGCTGTGGAACCACAAACTGAATCAACGTCAGCAAGAGAAAAAGTTTTCAGCTTCACCCAGACGTTCATGCACAAACGCTTGTTCTTTACAAACCTGGCAACGTTTACAAGAGGACATTTATAATAATCCAAATGCTTTAACCATGATTGCTTGTAACAGAGCTGGTAGAGATAAGACAAGCGTTTGAGATCATCAAGTTTCCACTGCATGAATGTGAAGAATGAAGCTCTGACGTCTGCAAATGAAAATCCTGCTTTCCTTTCCTCAGTATACAAGACGTCAAAGTAAACAAGCATCCCAGTCAAAGTAAACAAGCATCCCAGTCAAAGTAAACAAGCATCCCAGTCAAAGTAAACAAGCATCCCAGTCAAAGTAAACAAGCATCCCAGTCAAAGTAAACAAGCATCCCAGTCAAAGTAAACAAGCATCCCAGTCAAAGTAAACAAGCATCCCAGTCAAAGTAAACAAGCATCCCAGTCTACTTAAGCACAAACCTAAATCAGATAAATATTGTTGACTTTTAAACAGCCAATCATAAGACAAAATTATGCAAAAGAAGTCAAACAAGAATGAATCTGTTTATCTTTGATTGTTCAGACAGAAGAAAAGTTAGAAATGATTCTGATTTAACCCTGAAATACTAATGAAAAGAAACATGAAGCGAGGTATGACTGTATAAAAAGCTGGTTCCATGGACCCTAACAGCTGAATCCTTTCACTCATCAAACCTGGAGACTCACAGCAGTTGTCAGGTTGCTAGATTTGTCTAAAAAGGTTCTTCTGATGAAGCACACAGGCTGACCACCGTGGGTTCCAGCTCCACTGACCACTGATGGGTTGAGTCAGGTGATTCGCTGAACACACCGCTGCAGGAAGTAATCAGGTCGATCTGAGTCAGCCAGTCCTGCTTTAGAGTCACTGAAGGTCCATCAAGAACACCAGTTCACCAGTTTCCCTTGGGATCCATCAAGTTTAAGACAGATCAGATCAGATCAGCTTGAACCAAGTCCTGTTAATTTCTTTCATAACGTTGGAATCCAGCAGGACGAGTGAGAACGGACACAGACTCAGAACAGATGTGAAGTTTATTGCTGTTAGAAAGTTAATAACAAAAAACAAGAAATAACTTTAGAAACGAATGAGGAGAAGCTGCAGGTCAGGAATCATCACAATCTTCACAGCGGAGATGTTTTCTAATGGAGGCTCAGATCTTTGACTCTCTCAAATGTGTTTCATTGAAGTTTCACTGGAAAACTAGTGTGGATTTTTAAACTATTTCTTTTTAGTTTTCAAGATCAAACATGAAAATTCAGATTTTTGGTGGAGAAGAATGAAAATGCTCATTATCAGTCAAGTTTAAATAAAGAGTTTTCATTCAATATTTAAAATACAACATGAAAATAAAAGCAGGACATCTTGAAAAGAGCCACAGGAATAAATGTTAGCTTCTCTCCAAATGTCTGTATTTCTCCTGTCTTCAGAGTGGAGGGAGTCTCCAGACATTTTGTTCTTCTAACCAAAGTAGATCTCTGCAGGTGTGAGGGCAGCAGGTCAGGGATGGAAAGAATGTAGAAGAACGTCTGAGCCGTCGTGGAAAGAATTGTTTTGATCTCAGTTTACAGATACGGTTTCTCCTGAAGGCATTTCAGGTGATCTGTGCAGACGCGTGGGAAAGTACACGCACGGAGCGTGCACGGAGCGTGCACGGAGCGTGCACTGAATGCCTGGAGGACGTCCACATGAACTCCGCTCTGATCGTCTCATTTCGTATCACGTCTGTTAAAACCAGAACACCTTCTCCAGCACCACCTGCTGCTGCAGCCTCAGCCGGCGCTGACCGGGTTCTGCTGATCCGACAGGTGATTCTCAGAGCCACAGAGCAGGTTAAAAGTTTGAAGATCATTTATCAGATTTCTCTGCATTATTCTTCTTTCTGCTCACGACTTTCAGCTGAAATGCGGTTCTATAGATCCGACTGACACGGTGCTTAAACCCAAATGATGCTCATGTTCTACATACTGCTGTCCTCAGAGTAAAGCCAGAGGACGGCGTGCCGAGCCAGCAGAACCCAGACGGGTCAGTACAATCAATGCAAAAAAAGAAGAGGAACCTCCACAGAGACCCGAACTGTGTTTGCACACAATAACACACAGAAGAACACTTTGGTCAGCTTGATAGAACTGCAGGAGGTCCGGCGGTCCAGACGGCGTGCTGGAAGCAAAGCCGCCACGTGAAAGACACAAACAACGGGCCGGCGCCGTGCCGAGGTTCTCCTGCAGCGTCTGCTCCACTCATGCATCATCTTTGGACTGTTGGTCGCCCACCAGCCTCCCTCGCTCTCGGTGCCGCTGGATAGCTCGCCAGATCCGGCAAAGGACGCCACCCCTGCAGAGCGAGAGGGACGTTAGAGTCACGGGACGGTTTGGAACATCAGAGACGCAGGATGGACGTTCCTAAATCTGACTTTTATTTCTTCTTACATGATTCAACTTTTCTTTTATTTTTTTCTTTTTAAACTTTCAGTTTTTTTACACATTTGTTTGGATTCAAACATCAACATGACGGCACCACGGTGTAGTGGTTAGCCCTCTCTCTCGCAGGGAGAAGGTTCTGGTTCTGGTTCTAATCCCAGCTGGGTTCAGTGTAGAGTTAACATGTTCTCCTGGTCATGTGAGGGTTTCCTCCCACATTCTAAGATCATGCCTTTAAGGTTCATTGATGATTCAGATTCAGGAATGTCGTGTGTGATGGACGGGACACCTGTCCAGGTGTAAGAATGGACGTTACCGTAGATGCAGGCAGCGCAGGTCGTCTTTGCTAACGTCGTTCAGAACGTCGGTCAGCGTGTATTCCTCCACCACAAACTGCAACAGAAAACTTTCCATCAAGATGGAGCGCTGAACAGGAAAAGACTCCCATCTTCCAGAACCTTCTCCACGGTGCCGGGGTCCGCTCCCTGCTCCTTCAGCCAGTCCGTCAGCCGCTTGTCCGGCTCGTGGTCCGCTGAGGTGTGATGGATGGAGGGAGGGGCCACGTCTGCAACACGGTAGGATGTGCATTAGCATGTTTACATGAACTCGTAGCTAATGAATCATTAGCACTAGCTAAACTTCTCATTGAATGCAGTAAGATCTCACTTTGCTGCTGGGTTTATATCTGTCATGTACTGAAACAAAAACGTAAAATAAATCAAATGAATAGATTAGGCCAACAGACACTCAACAGAAGGTCATTTTAATTCAAAAGAACCAAAAAGAGAATGTTATGTGGAATGGAGAGAGAACTCATGCAGATGTTTCAACAGTGTTTCAGGTGTTTTCACGTTCATTCTGAAGACTGTCTGAGTAATTTATTCAAATTGATGTGAATCAGAAGCTTGCAGTTGTTACATTCTAACTACAGTAGGCGGGGTCACAGTCTCCAGGCTCCGCCTCATTCTGATCATCCACTAGCAGACAAATGAACGCCTTTGTTTTCCTGGTCTGAGCTGGAATCTGGATCAGAACCGGATATGTCTGCTGCACCGCTAATGTTAGGCTGGGAATGTGAGGGCTGTAAGCTAGTGGGAGAGACAGTAAATGAAGGGGTGATGGGAAATGAAGGCAGGGTTACACGACACCAACTCCTGCCGCTCTGCAGAAACTATGTCCTAGAAAACGACAGTTTTAGATTTAGTCTGGTCATAATAATCCAGGTGAGAGGTGATCGGGCGTGGACGGCGGTTTCTAGATCCCTGCGACTCAGAGAAGGGTTTAAAGGAAAAGTCCAGCTGTTCAGAACCACACGAGTCTTTCTACCTCAAAGACAGGTGAGGTCTGATGATGTCATCACTGCAGCTCCGGAACATTCTGCTCTAATACAACTTTAAACTTAAAGTCTGTCAGATTAAACTTAATCTGCATCCCTGTGGATCAGTATAAAGGCGGGATGGTTTGTTCAAGTTATCGCTTTGAAAGGCACACGTTTATGGAAATGTAATCATTTACTTCAACGCTTAAACATCATTAATGATTTACTTCTAAAACAACATTCCAGCAGAAATCGCTGAACGATAAATGATGAAGAAGCTGAAAGTTTAAAGGAGACAAAAGCAGGTCAAAGTTGAAAGAGGATCAATGGTGAGAAAAAGACGAAGCATCAAACCAGGAAACGAAGCAAACACAGACCAGGACTGGTTCCAGCTGGAACTTTTCTGGTTTAGCTAACCTAACAAGAATTTTCAGGTTTTTTTTTTTACTCTGTTTCAATTTACATAAATTAAAAAAATTGAAGTTTTAATTAGTTTCACTATTATAAAACAATACTGTTTGTTTCTACTCTGTTTTTAATTTCAACATTTGGTTACACATTGTAAATAATGAGTTAAAAATAATATCAGCTTATTTAGAGCTAGATAGAAGTTTGTTAAACTTAGTTTAGTTTATTCATTGTTTCAAGCATGGTCAGTTACAGCATATTTCCATCGACATAGACAAATAACATATGTAAATAACCAAAATGAAGTCACCCTCAGATTCAAAGAGTATACTTCCTAGTACCTCTTTGATATCTTTCTTTTCTTTATAAGAACTAAATAATCAATGCTTGAAACGGGAAGAGAAGAAGCAAAACTTATTTAATCCCTTCTTCTCTATAATCTAGATATTTTGACAATTATACTATATTTTCATTTATCTAAATATAGTACCTTATACTAACTTTATCCAATTATATATTTATATCAGTAATCACAATAACCCTTACCAATAATAATATATCAATATAGTTCCTATAAGATTATTGAACCACCGTTTCAGATCTCACCTCAGTGCATCATCCATGATTTAACACTGTGTCCATCCATCCTCGTGACCATTATTCACCTCCACCTCTATACTCAGACAATAACATTTCTGTGTATATGTTTTTAAACATATGGATATTAGAGCATTGTTTAAGGTCTTCACTTAACATGTGCTACAGTTTGATGCCACACACTGATACACAGAAACATTTCCTGTTAGTTCTTGCATATTTTAAATTCTCTGTATCCTCTTAAACTGTACCCTTTTTTATTTTCAAAGAATAGTTTTTGAATGTTATCTGGTAATGAATTTCTATCTGCCTTGAATATAACTTTAAAAAATGAAAACGAAGTTTCAGTGTTGGTCCGGGTCCAAACCTCCCAGAACCGTGAAAGCTGCTGGTCTGAGGAAGACCGTTCACCTGGTCGGTGTCTGACTCGGACCAGCTCCAGCTCGTGAGTCCTCTGCTGCAGCGTGGTCTTCAGGACCTGCTGGTACTCCCTTTCCTTCTGCAGCAACTCCTCCAGGAGCCTGCAGGAACACAGCAGCATGCTCCAGTCCACAGCTCCACTAATACAAGATCCAGCAAAGATTCTCTTTATTGGTCAGCAAGCAAAGAAAATAAGCATGTTCTGTAGGGCAGGAATCAGGAAACTTATTTATCATTTATTTAGCATAAAACAAACACTAAAAAAGGGAGAACTCCATGTTGGAAAAAACATCAAAGTTTGCTTAAATCCACGTCTGGAGATCGATCAAACCTGGACCCCACCTCACGTTTGTTTGACATCCAATAAGGCTCCTGCTCTGCTATAAATGAAGAATTAGGTCCCAGTTACTTTGTAATCTGGGATTTGGACACAATCATCTCTATTTGATCAAACAATCACAGAGTAAATCCCCATGATCATCACACAACCTAGAAAAACATCCAGTTTTAACCCTAACCCAACCTGAGTGTGGAGTGTGTTCAGCTGCCTGCATACAAACACATCACTTCCACTCATTATGACATCAGGCAGTCATAAAGCATGGACATATGAACACAGAACTACTACTGCACATCAGAGATGTATGAAGGACCAGCATGGACCGATGAGGGACAAAGAATGAATAATAACTACTGGGACTGGAAGTACAGGGAAAGGGAGGACAACACCAGGAACTGCAGGGAGAGATCTGGAAAACTAGAGAGCAGAATCGAGGTTCATGGATCAGCTACAGCCTCAAAGCTAGAACCCTTCACGTTCTTGGAGAAGTATGTGAAGAGCAATCCTGCATTTGCATCATTGGGAAGTTCAGATGAAATGACCTTCAAAAATATTAATATTGAGGATTCTTCTGGAATGTTGATGAAGATTCTCATCTTAACTTGATGTTGCAGCACAGCATCTGGACTGACAGAACCTTTCACCCTCAAGGAAATGCTATTCTATTCTATCTATTATTCTATTCTATTCTATTCTATTCTATTCTATTCTATTCTATTCTATTCTATTCTATTCTATTCTATTCGGTCCTTCCTCTACAGTTGTGTTGAAATTGTTGGAGGGTTTCTTCTAAAGTCTTTATTTTCTTTGAGTGAGTTGATGTCCCAGCTTTGACCAGGTGATGAACGAACAACCAAGTGAGTGAGTGAATGAATGAGTGAATGAACGAATGAGTGAGTGAATGGATGAATGAGTGAAAAAAATGAACGAACAACCAAGTGAGTGAGTGAATGAATGAGTGAATGAACGAATGAGTGAGTGAATGAATGAAGGAATGAATGAATGAGTGAACAAACGAGTGAGTGAATGAAGGAATGAATAAATGAATGAATGAGTGAATGAACGAGTGAGTGAAAAAAATGAATGAGGGAATGAATGAATGAAAAAATGAATGAGTGAATGAATGAATGAATGATAAAAATGAATGAATGAATGAATGATACAAATGAATGAATGAATGATAAAAATGAATGACTAAATGAATGAATGAATGAACCAATGTTCAGTTAGTGAGTTTTCCTCTGGTTTCCAGGTAAAACCTGCCGGCTGCGTACCTGCTGGTCTCCTGCTTCAGTCGGGCGAGCTGGACTCCCAGCTGATGTTGAGATCGATGGTGCTCCTGGGAGTGGGTGCTCAACGGGACGGTAACGGAGTGAACAGGGTCAACGCTAACCACCGGGTCGTCGGAGTTTGTGGTTAAAACGGGACAAAAGTCCGATTCCTCCTCATCCACCTCATCCTCCTTCTCTGCGCCCTCACACTCTGACGCTGGTCCAAAGTGGGTCTGCAGTTCTGGGGGTCAGAGTCAGGACTGTTAGCTCCGCCTCAGTCGGAACCAGACTTGAAGCCCCGCCCCACGCACCTGGTATTAGGATGGTGATGGCAGCCTGCACAGCTCGGCGAATGATGTTGTCCATGGCAAACATCCAGTGAGGTTTGATGTGATGGTTCCGTAGAACCTTGTTAACCTGATGAGACATTTGAACTAGTTATCGTTCATTAAACCTCCTCAGAAAATCTACACCAGTTAAGTTTCAACAATGTTTGATGGTAAAAGAAACCTCCATCTAAAACCATGCTGAGGAACATTAAGGTTAACTCGAGTCTGGATGTTTGTGCTGACCGAGTCCTGGAAGCCAAACAGAACCAGCTGGATCTGGTTGATGGAGGTGGAGTCAAAGTCCAGGTCCAGCTTGAGCTTGGAGATGGTGGCTGCCATGACCCGCCTCTCAGGTGAATGGATGAAGTCCCGAAGGATGCAGATGATCTGTTTGATGTGGTCAGCAGAGAGCTGCAGCTCCTCGCTGCCCTGCTCACACAGAAGTTCAGATTTATGGCTCAGTTTAAATCTCTGGATGTGGAAGACACTTCTGTACTTTTCTAAGTCAAACAGCTTCAACAGTCCTAACTTTAAAGCAATGGCACCCCCTGCTGGATCTACAGAGGAGCTGCAGTCCTCTGTTTAAAAAGAAAATAAACTTTTAGATCTTTGTTTCCTCAGCCTTTGTAAAGCTGCAACAACAACTTCATCTCATTCATTTTGTCTTTCAGTTCTTCAAGCACGTTTCAGAGATGTTTGATTGTTAGACCTGCTCAGAGTCTGAGCTCACTGATACTGAGAACTGATTATTACAAAGCCATCACAAACAATAAAACCATTCAAATGTTTTCTTTGTAATCTGCTTATTGTGATTATGTTTGTCTAAGTTTTACGTATTTTAACTGAGGTAACTTTTAATAAATAACCTAATTGGTTCTTTAGCTTCTGGGTAATTTTCAATCAGAGAAAAACTGTATTAAAAAAAGAACTTTCAATACATTCTCACGGTGAAAAAAGTTTCTTAAAAATATTTTAGTCATAATTGATCTATTTACTTATGTCTAATATCTTAAGAAATACAAATCTGAATCAAATATTGTGAGTCATCACCCATCACCTCCATATCACCTCCTCATCACCACCTCATCACCTCCTCATCACCTCCATATCACCTCCCTCACCTCCCATCACCTCCTCATCACCTCCTCATCACCTCCCCATCACCTCCTCATCACCTCCTCATCACCTCCTCATCACCTCCCCATCACCTCCTCATCACCTCCTCATCACCTCCTCATCACCTCCTCATCACCTCCTCATCAAACCTCCCATCACCTCCTCATCACCTCCTCATCACCTCCTCATCACCTCCCCATCACCTCCTCATCACCTCCTCATCACCTCCCCATCACCTCCTCATCACCTCCCCATCACCTCCTCATCACCTTGTTTTGCCTCCCCATCACCTCCTCATCACCTCCCTCATCACCTCCTCATCACCTCCCATCACCTCCTTCATCACCTTCATCACCTAGTCCCATCACCTCCCCATCACCTCCTCATCAGCTCTCACTCATCATCTCTCTCATCACTTACCCCTCATCACTTCCTCATCACCTCCTATCACTTCCTCCGTCATCACCATCCCATCACCTCCTCATCACCTCCTCATCACCTCCCCAACACCTCCTCATCACCTCCCCATCACCTCCTCATCACCTCCCCATCACCTCCCCATTACCTCCTCATCACCTTCTCATCACCTCCCCATCACCTCCCATCACCTCCATCACCTCTCATCACCTCCTCATCATCTCCTCATCACCTCCTCATCATCTCCTCATTACTCCCTCATCACCTCCTCATCACCTCCTCATCACCTCCTCATCACCTCCCCATCACCTCCTCATCACCTCCTCATCACCTCCCAAACACCTCCTCATCCTCACCTCTTCATCACCTCCTCATCACCTCCCCATCACCTCCTCATCACCTCCTCATCACCTCCTATCCCTCCATCACTCCTCCTCATCACTCCTCATCACCTCCCATCACCTCCCATCACCTCCTCTCATCATCTCCTCATCACCTCCTCATCATCCTCCTCATCACTTTCCTCATCAGCCTCCTCATCACCCTCTCCTCATCACCTCCCATCACCACCCTCCTCATCACCTCCTCATCACCTCCCCATCACCTCCCCATCCCTCCCATCATCATCCGACCTCCATTCCCAACTCCTCATCATCTCATCATCCCTCCTCCATCACTCCCCATCACCCTCCACCTCCTCATCACCTCCATCATCACCTCACTCCCCATCACCTCCTCATCACCTCCCCATCACCTCCTCACCGATCACCCTCCTCATCACCTCCCCATCACCTCTTCATCACCTCCTCATCACCTCCTCATCACCTCTCATTCATCCCTCATCACCTCTCAACACCTCCCCATCCCATCTCACTCACCATCTCCCTCCTCACGCATTTTCACTTCTATCTCCTCATCCCACTCTCCTCATCACCTCTCCCATCATCACCTCCTTCACCCCCATCTCTCACTTCACTATTCCTTCCCATCCTCATGTCATCACCTCCTCATCACCTCTATCACCTCACCTCCACTCATCACCTCTCACTCATTCACCTCCTCTTCATCCCTCTCATCACTCCCATCACCTTCTCATCACCTCCTTCATCCTATCACTTCCATCACCTTCACCTCCTTCACTCTCACCTTCAATTTTCACCTATCCTCACTCATCTTCATACCTCCTCATCACCTCCTCACCCCCCCATCCCTCTCCTCACCACCCTATCATCTCTCTCCCCATCACCTCCCCATCACCCTCCATCATCACCTCCATCACCTCCCCATCACCTCACTCTTCATCCTCACTCCTCCACATCCCCATCATCCTTCATCACCTCTCCCCACCTCATCACTCCTCAACCTCCCTACCTCCCCATCACCTCCCCATCACCTCCTCATCACCCCATCACCTCCCCATCACCTCCCCATCACCACCTCCTCATCACTCCCCATCACCTCCCCATCACCTCCCCATCACCTCCTCATCACCTCCCCATCACCCTCCTCATCACCTCCCCATCACCTCCCCATCACCTCCTCATCACCTCCACATCACCTCCTCATCACCTCCTCATCACCTCCTCATCCTCCTCATCACCTCCTCCTCACACCTTTCCTCATCACCTCCCATCATCACCATCCTCATATCACCCTCTCCCCATCACCTCCTCTCACCTCCCATCACCCTCATCCCTCATCACCTCTATCACCTCCTCATCACCTCCCATCACCTCCTCATCACCTCCATCACCTCCTCATCACCTCCTCATCACCTCCCCATCACCTCCCCATCACCTCCCCATCACCTCCATATCACCTCCTCATCACCTCCTCATCACCTCCTCATCACCTCCTCATCACCTCCCCATCACCTCCTCATCACCTCTTCATCACCTCCTCATCACCTCCTCATCACCTCCTCAGTGTCATCATGATATTGTGCTTTTTGACATTTCCAGACTTTTGGTAAACCCTCACTGACCTGGATGTGATTTTCTCTGAGGTTAGAGATGACCTTTTCTTGGTCTTCGTTCAGAACCTTGTAAAGGATCGCCCGCCTCTCGCTGTCCTTTTTCAGCAGGAACAGACCGCCGTCCCTGTCATCAGGGGAGGGAGGGGCACTGCAGTCTTCTGACACGGAGGTCTCGGCTGGAACGCTGCGACACATTTACACGCTGATCCTCAGGAATATTTACCAATCTGCATTTATGGACAGATGAAAGTCTCTCCTGGATACTATCTGCCTCCAGAAATGGGGGAAGGGATGTTGCCACGTGCACAGATGTAAGCGTGTGTTTATGCACACGCAGCGCTGAGTGTTGACAGCAGCCAGCATAAGATCATAAAGTGATCACAGCTCATTATACCAGCCGTGTAAAAGGCAGTGGGGGGCAAAAAAGCCACCTGCTCTAATGCAAACACTCCACAGATGGAAGTGCAGGTGAACCCTCTTGACCTGGACTTACCTCAGGTAATTAGAGCTGGGTGATCTGAGACTGTTCTCTGATCCGGAGCTCCTCTTCTTGTCAAAGAAAATGTCCTGCTTGGAGTCGCAGTCTGGGCTGACAGAGCCGTGTTCGCTGCTGCTGCTGCCGGCCGCTTCGCCCTGGAGCTGCACCGGCACCGACGCATTATGGATGTAGTCTGACACACCAGCACATGAAACACAAAGCTTGTTTGGAGGAGATCTTCGTTGGGGACCACTGGTTTAAAAAACCTATGCAAACATCTGTACAACAATGAGGGGAAACTTGAAGTAACTATAAATAATAAATGTCGTTTTTGGTGAACATATTTTCTAAAAAGAAAAGTTTCCAGAGTGTAGATTTCTGCTGGGACCCCATCAACAGGAGTCTATCATCATAAAGGTTTGAGTCTTAATAGAGACTTGTTCTAGTGCAGGTCTCTAGATTCTGCTTACCTGATGACTTAAAGGCGATCTTGCTCTTCTTGCCTTTGATGTTGTGCCTGATGAAAGGATCTTTCAGCAGGTCTGTGGTGATTGGTCTCTTGTGAGGATCTGGCTCAAAACAGCGAAGAATGAAAGACTTTGCTTCCAAGGACAAAGACTCTGGGATTTCCGGATGGATCTTAAACATGCCGACCTTCAACAAACAACCACAGTCTGTAGTTTACAGTAGTTCAGTTTACCACTCTGCACAAACATGCACCCTGTGTCTACCTTAAACATCGCAGCCTGTGGTTCCCCAAGCTCGTGGAAAGGAGGTTTCCCAGTAGCCATTTCAATAATGGTACAGCCAAGAGACCAGATGTCAGCGGGGGCGCCGTAGCCTCGAGGGCCCTTGTCAATGATTTCAGGAGCCATGTACTGCAAAGTACCTTCAAGTACAGAACAGTCAAATGAAACTAAAATCCAGGTATAAACTCAAAACATAACCAGGTGGAATTATATAAGGTCATCTTTTCCAACGTCCTTTCAGTCATTCTATTTTATAGATTCAGTGTGTCGTGTGTGTTCTGTATGGTCTCTTTAGGATTAGAGGGCACCGGTGGCAGACTTGCCAATTCTGGTGTTCTTGAGCAAATGCCAGTGGAGCTCCACGGTGCTGGGCAGTGAGCACAGGGTCCACTACAGGACGTGGGGCCCTCAGGACACCTTCATGAAGTCTGTTCCTGATTGTTTGGGTAGAGACATTCACACCAGTGGCCCTCTGGAGGTCATTCTGTAGGGCACGAGCAGTGCTCAGCCTGTTCCTCCTTGTACAAAAGGAGCAGGTATGGGTCCTGCTGAGGGGTTGAGGACCTTCTACGGCCCTGTCCAGCTCTCCCAGAATAACCAGCAGTCTCCTGAAATCTCCTCCATGTTCTGGAGATTGTGCTGGGAGACACATTAAACCTTCTTGCTGCAGCATGTGTGGATGTTCCATCCTGGAGAAGTTGGACAACCTGTGCAACTTCTGTAGGGTTAAGGAATCTCCTCATACTGCCAGTAGAGAGAATTACACAAGAGTGGAAAACCAGCCTAAAAACTTGAAATGACCTCCACATGTAACACCAGTCCTGTTTGGAGGGTTTTCTAATTGTTGCCACTGAAGTGCACCTGTTGTTAATTCATGAACACCAATACAGATGAAACTGATGAACGAGGCCCTCAGCTGCTGAACCAACAAGAACATTATCAGACAGTTTCATTCAATTCATGCCAGAACCAATAAAAAAATGTTCCTTTCATTTTTGTGAGCAGACAGACGGACGGACAAGATAGCTAGCTAGCTCTGGTAGAGGACCTGAGCTAAGAGGAGAAACCACCGGAGGGTGAGAGTTGCATTATATATGTATATAGTTTTAATTTCTTGAAGTAAACTGTTACATCCTGCAGCTGCACCTTTTTTTTTTTTCCAACCTGTCAGCTCACCTGGCAGGTGTGGCCATTGTGCCTTGATTGGCAGCTGGTGTCTATTTAAGACAGAGGACACCACGTCGCCCCAGGCAGGGCAGCAGGCTGGGGTTCATTTGGTGTGGTTCCGATTTGGTTCTGTCTTTTAACCCTTTATGTCCTCAGCAATCCTAGATTGTTTTGTTCTGTTAGCTTGGGGTTGGACCTTGGTGGTTCTGATTTGTGGGCTTTGTTTCCTTTCTGTTCTTCAGGTAGTTTTGTTAAGCAGCCCTTAGCAGGGAGCTGATGACTGACGGTCAGCAGTCTCAACCTATTTTTCTTTTAGCCAAGGTTCCAACTCCATTTTGTTTTGTCTTTCTGTTTTAACCAGCACACTAAATACTTTGTTCCATTTCAGGACACAGGGTTTTATTTATTTAATAAACTGTTCATTTTTCATTGGTGTCCAGTTTACTGTTATTGTCCCCTTTAATAGATGTCCCCTAGACTCTGGGCCGGTTTATCCATCGGGGACGTGACATAAACCAAAAAAATCAAATCCAATAATCACTATAAATTTACTATAAAAGTGAGTAAAAACTCAACATGTAAAGGCTCTACCTGACCCAGAGAACAGCTCAGAAACTAAACTTTCACTTTACCACCTGCCCATAAATCCAGAGAGCACAATAAAGCCTGAGTCAGAGCAGAAACAGAGAAGCCGACAGAAGAAGGGTAAACACCTTCTGCCTCTGCCTAATTAGCTAATCTAATCATACACCTCTGCGGCCACAGGAGAAGGCCAGATGGTCAATGAATGTGTATGTCCACATGCTCTGGCTGGAATGACTGTTTCCATAGACTCCGATGGTGCATCTTGACATTTTGAGGGTCATTTGATATTAACACTCAAAGTCTGAGACTGCAGTGACTCAATGACTTCATGAATGCAGCCCAGGCTGGATTACTGTTGATGATTCTCAAACGTTGACAGTAAGAAGTTTGTTTAATCCCTGGAATGTTTTCTAATTATTAGTTACGGGACTTAATTTCACAACATTCAAATTAAACAAAACTCATTTCAATTTGTAATCATTTACATATGACAATGTATCATACATTGCTGTTAAATGTTCATTCCCATTTATGTTTACATCTCTTTACAATAAATGAAAACATTAAAAGGCTTTAAAGTTACCGGTGAACGTCTCAGTGCAGGGGTTGACTCCAGCAAGACGTTTAGACGTTCCAAAGTCGGAGATCTTTAAAACGCCGCTGTATGTGTTCACCAAAACATTATCTCCCTAAAGAGGCAGGAATGTGAAGGAAAACGTTTGTTAGCTTTCATATATCATATAAAATTAGATTTTGGACTTCATCAAAACACTGAAAACTGGATCTGTCGGCAGCGTGGTCTATTATCTACTGGAGATCCACTGGGTAATTTAGATTCACACATTTATCATTCTCGTTTCTTTTCTTAAAGTTCATTTACTTCAGGTAATTAACATTTGTCATTTTGATTGTCTGTGGATTATTTTTTTATCGCATTTTCTATTTTATAACAAACGAAGCTGTTGGATTTTTAGCTGAAAGATAAACTTTATCATGTTTTAAAAGGTTCACCCCACAGAACTTAATGTAAAACATAATTAAATATAATATAACAATCAAATATAACATAATTATATCAAATATTTCAAATAGTTTTGCTTTGTGCATATTTCCAATTTCAACATGAATTTACTTTAAAGTGAATGACAATAGAAGGTCATTGTTTTCCAGACTTAGAAGTGTAAAATGGTTCATAAGATCTCAGAATTACAGAAAGTTTCCGTGAACATTTCACTGTATAACACTGTTTTATAAGCAGTTTTTCAGCTTGAGACTTTCTCCGTATGACTCGGACCTTAATGTCTCTGTGGACGATCTGGTTCTCGTGAAGGTACCGCAGGCCCTCCAGAATCTGTCTAGTGTAGAAGATGATGGTGGCCTCCTTCAACGGGCCCCATTTTGACCGCAGCAGTGCAGACAGGCTTCCTGGAGACAGAAGACCAGGACAGTCCAAAGCCTTTCATGACATGACCTCTGTTTGCTCTGTTTCAACACACCTCCAGGCACTTGCTCCATAAAGATTTTGATGAACCCGTTCTCAGAAATAGAACCCAAATACTGAACGATGTTCCTGTGCTTCAGGTACTTATGGAGAGCGATCTCTTCGTGGAGTGGCTGCGAGTACCTGCATCACAGACAAACTTTACCCTCATGGAGCCTCAGTCCCAGAAATGCAATCATCAAACCAAGCTGAGGTTGTATTTACACAACCACATATATTTTGTATAGATATTTAAGTAAATCTGCACACTTTCAACTGAAATCAATACTTTTCTACAATGACAGAAGAATTTATTTTTACCATTATGATAAAAATGAAAAGGTTGCACTTGATTCAATATGTGATATTAAAGTTCTTAACGATGCAATCAGCTAAAAGGGAAAATTTTTTGTGCATGAGTTTCATGTAAAAGTCTGGCGTAAAAAAATGACTGAAAGCTTCACAAGTTCAAGAAAAGTTCAACGGATTGTTTCAATGAATAAAACGATTATTTCAGTTCAATTGTTATTTACTGTAGTTCTTTGAGGTCCATCATAGTTCTCTGTTTTCAGACTGTGGACCGACCTGCTGTCTCTTTCAGGAATCTCTTTGATGGCGATCCGGACCTGGTTGCTCAGGTCCCGCCCCGCGTACACCACGCCATAAGTGCCCCTCCCCAGCACCACCCTGTCCCCCGTCTCATTGGTGTCGTATTCATACTGTGGAAAAACGGCAGTTTGTGTCAAAGAAATGCAGTTTTTTACTCCATGAAGCTTCCGTGAAGCACGCAGACCTCCAGCGTGTCTCCGTCTCCCTCCCCCTCCAGCTCCACAGCGTTCCCGGTACTGTCAGAAATCATCTCCTTCACCTTGGAGCAGAACCTGGAGCACACAGACTCAAAGGAATCATGGAGGATTTTAGGAAGAAACACAAAGACATCTGGAGAGAGAGTCCTCACCGACCGCACTGCTCCTCGGTGGAGAAGTAGATCTGGAAGTCGTCAGAGTTGTCATGAACATAGAGGAAGCAGCAGCGCTCATCAAACTTACTGATGCTGCAGAAGAAAGAATGTGTCAGTCTGTTGTTATGGAATGACTTTCATCCAAACGGGCCAAATATTCATTCTGTTGTAATTCTGATGGAATTGCTTTAGAAGTCCTTTACTACAGGTGACTGTATATCTAAGCTAACAGTTCCTGATGCACTTCCAGGTTCAAGGCTGTTCTATGAGGTCACCTTGGAAAGATAGTGTGACAAATTCATGAAGCAGCATGAAACTTGGATTTTCACCCAAACCCACCCTGGGTTTTCCCTCATTTCCTTTCTTCTTAAAATGCAGTTGGATGATTGACAGCAGCACCAAATGATATGTCAACATGTTTATTCTACTTCTCAACTGAACCCTTTCCAGACCTGATGCCTTTGATGGAGTTTGGAGTGAAGTTCCACTCGTGGATCCCTTTCTGAATCAGAAGGAAGAGAGAGTTCATCAGCAGGTTATGAAGAGAAATATAGAAGCATTTTTATAACCGTTAGAGTTGCCAGATAGTCGTGGTTTTCCAGTCCAAAAGTCATCTAAAAACCACCAAGCCCTTATCATGAAGAAAAGTGGAAATCATTCGTGTATGTTCACCAATTTAAGTCAAATAGAAACAAACGTCCTTTTGAGACATTAAATATGGTTTGTCTTAAAAGAAAAAAAACTATTTTTATGAAAATAAAATTTAAAATTATTAATAAAATTCTAAAAAGCATTAAAAACGGAATCAAGTAACTTTTTACCTGAAATTATTCCACAAAATGTTTTGTGTTTTTTTCAAAATGTGTAAAAATCGGAAAATTTGTACAACACAACAGCAAAAATCCTCCCAAATGTGTTTGTTTTATGAATGTCTCCACAGCACAGCTGTTCTCCTGCCTGCATTAACTTATGTCTCTTCATCAGAATAAAATAGTAAATAAATAGAAAAACAAATGTGAAATACATGATCTGGTAAATGGAAAGAAACGACATGCAGCTAAAAACACATCTTGTTAAAATAGCTTTTTCTTAATTCTGTTTTTATATTGTGTTTTACTGTGAAGCATGTTATGATTTCAGACACACCAGGACGCTCCTCATTAAAACCTCCTGAAAGAGATTATTAGAGAGGAAGCCAGAGTCTGAAGGACAGCTGTACATTCACACGGAGAGAACGAGAAGCTCTAAAGGACAAAAGGCTGCTGGGATCCAGCCAGCTGTGCAGCAGTGTTTTAAAAAGCTTATCAAATTCAGAAAGAATTCTGTTTTTACAGATCATGTGGATTTAGTCTGATGTCTCACCGTCTCAGAGGGAGAAACATGCCAGATGGAGACATTCATCTCTTCTGCTTCATTGTTAATTGATACGTAAGACGGCTGGTAAACCTTCGTGGGCTCCAGAATCAACACCTGTTGAAAGCAAAAAGAGGTAAGCCACGCCTGCGTGTGTGATGAAACGAGGAGGACGGCGAGCTTCTTCACCGGAAAGCGCAGTCTGTTGGTGGTTCCCTGTGTGGCCTCAACTATGATGTCCATCCAGAAGTCCAGCCGCTCCCTCTGAGGAGAATGCTCCATCGACTGCTTCTTGTACCTCTGGATTAACTGCAGGTTTTGCACCACAGAACGCAAATACCTGCAAGACAAGAAACAATAAACTCCTTCTGAGTCTGGGCCTTCAAAATAAAATAACATTAACATATTTCAGCACTGAAAAGGTTTGTCAGAATAAAACTGGTGTTGAAATGAAGCGTAAATGTTTTACATCAAGTCATAGAAACAACTTTCTTATATGAAAAAACCAAGTCATACATGCAGTTCTGAAGGAGAATCTTCAAAGAAACGACTTCCTCTTTGTGGTTGGTCATGAACCGAATCATAAAATATGTTTAATCACAAAAAAACTTGTTATCTTTTCATACTAAAGCTGAAAACTTTGATCTTTTGTTTCTATGGTAACAGAAACGAACAGGTGTCAACATGCTTTCATATTTTAAAGACCAACTGATCCATCCTCCTTCATGAACGAACACAGGTGAGGCTCTTACCATAGAGGCGGCTTCAGCTTGAAGAGCTTCTCAGCAGCCTGAGTGGCTTTGGGGATGTCGCTGGCCAGCATGCTAACCGTGAAGAACTGCCCCACATCCCAGTAGTTGTTCATTTTCTCCAGAGAACCTTTACGGCCCAGCAGGCTGTTCAACCTAACACCTACAAGAACATATGCATCTATTTAAAAACGCCTGCAGAACCCAGATGAGAAACAACCTTTGAAAAACCGTATGTAATGTGAAGTCACCTATTTTTCTCAGTTCCATTGAGTTCTCAAACTGTTGTCCTGCGACTATGAGCAGAACAGCCAGGTTGATGCCAGAATACAGGGTGGGTTGCAGCTCAAACCCCTTCCTGTACCTGTAAAAGGAAACGCCAACAATCAAACAGTAGAACACAAACACTCACCGACTGTCCTGATTTTAAAGTCATTGTTCAAATTACTTTTCGAATTAGTGAACAGGAAACAAAAATAGAACAAAACAAGATAAAAGCCAACAATTATTTTTGAAAGGCTTTAAAACATCCATCCATCTTCTTCCTCTCATTCCAGACCGGTTAATGGGGCAGCAGTCTAATCAAAGATACACACTTCTTCCAGCTCCTCTGGGGGGAACCCGAGGTCTTCCCAGACCAAGAGAAGTAGCTTCTCCAGAGTGTCCTGGGTCTTCCCCGGGACCTCTGCCCAGTGGAGGAGAAGCTCTACTAAGAAGGGTGTACCTGCAGGCCCGGAGACCCAACAACGCTCTCAGGACTGCATTCTCAGGACCGCATTCTCAGGACTCAGGCATTTTCAACACAGCGCCTCCTACAGAGTGGAGTTTGTTTTCTGGAGACTTTAGGAGACACGATGCACACGTGAGAAGTAAGAGTAAAAAAATGATCTAAGCGCTGCTAAAGGATAAACAAGTAAATTACCAATAAATTTCTGTTTTTTCCAGAAACACAAAGTGTAATATGTATATGTAGCTTAGCTTTTATCCAAATTAATTTTGTTTGTGCAAAAATAAATTCATGATGGTTTATTAACAATACATCGTTTAGCGTTTTATGACATAGGTTTTTTTTTTCATCTTTATGTTATAATTTTCTTTTGAGTAATTCATTAATATTGTCTCATTATAACCCAAATATAGTCGACGTGTTAGAAAACAGGGGAGATCTAAATGTTTACTTTTTATAAAAATATTAAGTATTTATGCTATATAGTTCAGAACTAAATGACTCTTTTCTTTACATTTTCCTCGTGTATCCTTTTTCCAGATGGATACAACAATACAAAAGAGGAAATCTCCAGATGAAACAGTGTGTTGAATGCTTTGTTCTACAAAAGATTTCCAACCAACAAAGATTATAAAAGGTTCAAATTCATAATCCAAAACTGTAGAAAAAAAGATAAATGGCAACTGTTAGAAAACATTTCCAAGAGCAAAATATTTATTTTAGTAAAGTAGATAAATTTGACAGATGATTGGTATAGAATGGACAAAAACAGAGATACTACCCAAGTAGAAAGTATTTTGTAATCTCGTGTTTAATTTGAAAGTTATTCTAATATATTTTTCCTTTCCGATATTCAGTTGTGATTTCTTGTACAGAAAACAGCTGTTAGGTGGCTAGAAGTATTGTTTAGTCTTTTTAACCCTGATGTAACGCCTAATAAATGTAAGCCATTCTATTGAATGTGACTTCTAATAAAAGTTAGGAGTCACATTCAGATCTAGAACTTCTTATACATGCTTTTGTGTCTAAGACTACTGCAACAGTCGGTTTTGCTGTTTGAATAAGAAGGAGCTGTCTCGTCTGCAGTAATCCAAAACTCTGCTGTGAGGGTCTTGACCCGCACATCTCTCCCATCCTCAAAGCTCTGCATTGGCTCCCGGTTTCATACCGGATCCAATTTAAAATTTTAGTGCTGACTTTTAGAGCACTGGTCTGTAGATCAGAACCTGTTGATGGTCAGTAGATCAGAACCTATTGATGGTCTGTAGATCAGAACCTGTTGATGGTTTGTAGATCAGAACCTGTTGATGGTTTGTAGATCAGAACCTGTTGATGTCACTAGATCAGAACCTGTTGATGGTCTGTAGATCAGAACCTGTTGATGGTTTGTAGATCAGAACCTGTTGATGGTTTGTAGATCAGAACCTGTTGATGTCACTAGATCAGAACCTGTTGATGGTCTGTAGATCAGAACCTGTTGATGGTCTGTACATCAGAACCTGTTGATGGTCTGTAGATCAGAACCTGTTGATGGTCAGTAGATCAGAACCTATTGATGGTCTGTAGATCAGAACCTGTTGATGGTTTGTAGATCAGAACCTGTTGATGTCACTAGATCAGAACCTGTTGATGGTCTGTAGATCAGAACCTGTTGATGGTCTGTACATCAGAACCTGTTGATGGTCCCTTGCACACGCTTTAGGACCAGAGGAGACAGATCTTTCCAGGCTGTTGCTCCTCCCTCTCTCCCTCCGTTCCCTGGACTCTGTTCACCCTTTTAAAAGCCATCTTAAAACCTTTTATTTTGCTCAGCATTTTAACTAAATCTTTTTTTAAATTGGGCTTGTAATGATTGTTTTGTGTGGTGCTTGCTGTTGTCTTTTATGTTTCTTAGCTTGTGATGTTTAATCTTTTATGTTTTAACGTGCAAAGCTTTGTCTTTTATGTTTTACATTTTTAAGTATTTGTTTTTATACCTTTAACTTGTGAAGCATCTCGTGACTTTTGTCTGTGAAATACAGATTACTTACTTACTTCCTACCTCAGCAGATCTTGTTTAGTTTTCGAGATATTTTGGATTTGGTTTTTATTTGATTTTCTGGCAATTTGTAATTCATTATATTTAATTTTTATTTAATTGTGACATACATGCATTTATCATTGATATTGTGTTAAATTAGTGCAAAAGAATAAGACAAAATGTAAAGACGAAATTACATTAAGATCCAAATATTCTCAACTTCTGATAAATTTTTTGGTGGTTGGACAATACCAGACCCAACTCTCTATCAGCAGTTAGATAAAACAATAAAGAGAAATCAGTTTGGATTCTCTAACCAAATGTTTCAAGAATCAATATGTACTGAATTATATTTCCACTGAAAAACCCTGGTGCTTAAAGGGTTAAAATAAATGGTATAATTCATCAGTAAGGAAATCCTCGGTCCAGAGAATGCGGTCCTGAAAGCGTTGTTGGGTCTCCAGGCCTGCAGTTTATATTACTGGCTCTACTCCGAGCTTTCTCTGGGTGACCGAGCTTCTCCTCCTTTCTCTAAGGGAGCGCCCAGACACCCTCCAGGGGAAACTCTTTTCAGCTGCTTGTGGTCGGCTCGTTCTTTGGGTCGTGACTCATGACTCAGAGCTCATGACCAGAGGTGAGAACTGGAAGGAAGATCTGGTATAAATCTCTTCTCACTGGAAACAGAGTCAGCCTCTGGAGAGGTGTTGGAGATCCCCATCCCGCCCTCAGCCCCTGGTACCGCTCCCAGTCCCCGGTCCCGCTCCCAGTCCCCGGTCCCGCTCCCAGTCCCCGGTCCCGCTCCCAGTCCCCGGTCCCGCTCCCAGTCCCCGGTCCCGCTCCCAGTCCCGCTCCCAGTCCCCAGTCCCGCCCACAGCCCACGGTCCCACTCTCAGTGCCAGTCCCTTCCTGAGTTGTGGGTCAAAGGCCAATTTTGAGGACACTTTCTGTTTGGATCTGTTTTGGATGTGGGCTGTTCCAACTTGGGATCCTGAACTCTGCTTCCCCATTCTGCCACTGTCACAACTAAGCCTATGCCCCAGAAGACAGAAGGTTCCACTCTGTCAAAGCTCCTTTTATTCAAAGAAAATAAAATAAACACTATTTCTCCAACTCTTAGGTCTGCTATTTTGGGTTGTTCTTTACCCTACAGTCTGACATGAGAAATAATGACACTCATGTGATGCAGCAGAAACTAATCAACCATCATTCAGTATTTGAATTGATCAAAGTCATGCGACCATACAGTGTGCTAGAATGTTGTAATAATCTTTATTCTGATGGGCTGAACTTGATCAAACTCAAATGAGAATTGTCTGTGTTTTTGTACACATATTTAAAGTATTATCTTGTAGAAATACTAGAATCAGGAAAACTTCAGCTGCACTGTTCAGTAGCAGGTATTGATCTCTGAGTCACACTGCTGGAAGTTTGGATCAAAATGTTCTGGATCTGTTTCAGGTGAGTGCATCAGATCATTCAGAATGAACCAAATTGATTGAATTGGATTGGAAACCTGCGATCATTTGAATCAGTCCGTTGTTTAAAGGAATTATTACACCTCCACTCTCCATGTTAGTTTGTGAAGGTTTTTATGAAGTCAGCAGGTATGTTTATAATATTTAAATGTGTGGGTGAGTGTATGTGGACAGGCCCCGCCCCTTTTGATTAACTTCCACACCTGACATCAATGAAGATAAACCTCCAGAAACTTGTTGCCTCATGATTCCAAACTCAAGCATCCCAGACCTCTTTTTTTTCTCCCTGTTTTCCCCCTTCTGCCCCTTCATTAACATTCCACTCTCTCTTTCATTCCACTCTCTCTTTCATTCCTCTGGTCACTGCTGGGACCCATCTCTGGATTTTTGCCTCACAACATCTCCCAGCAACCTCACCCCTGGTCCCCGGATGTGGTCCCCCTGGATCCTATTGACAATGACCTATCTGAGATTTAAGCATCCCACAGAGCCTCGCTCAGTATGAAGTATTGTTTGTGCCGTCCTGCCCGCATTACCGAGCGTTATTCTGACCTGACATTCTGTTTACCTGATCCTGATTCTGCTCCGACTCTGTCTGCCGCCTGCCCTGATCCAATCTGAATCGCTATTACTGAAGCCTGACCTCTAATCTGTTTCTGCTCGTGATTGACCTCTGCCAGCCTGACCCTGATTTAGCTCCACGGACTTCTGATCATGTCTGATTCCTGTCAACCCGACCGTCTGCACCTGGAACCAGCTATCTGCCTGTCCGTTTGAAACAAATCTAAATTAAGGCTAGCCTCAAATACAAGAGGTTTATCTAAAAACTGTGTGCTGATTGGTGACCCCCTATTGTAACCATATTATCTGTCCAACACAAGAGACTTTCAGCTCTGATCTATTTGCTGAGCTGTTGGACAGGACAAGATAAAAAACGCGAGCAAGACACATAAAGGCAAAGAGAAGAGAAGAATGGAAACGGAAAAGAAGCAGAACAGAAGAGGAAAAAAGGTGTATTCTCACCACTGTATGGCGTTGTCTCTGTTGATCGTGTCTTTGCAGTCTGAGTCGAGGAAGATGTCCTTGTAGATTCGTCCACAGAGGCAGAACATGTCCGGCGCTGGATGTTCACATGATGGCAGCACCTGCAGCATGACTTTCAGAGCCTGCTCTCTGTCTCCAGGACTGTTCCTCCTGCAAACAAAACAAACACACAAGATGCTATTGTTTTGACAGTCAAAATGTTTTATCTATTAGTATCTTAGTTACTGTAAGTTTGAATTGAATTTCTTCGAGTTACTTTGACTACAAATACATTTTGTTGGTTTAATGAATTTTCACTTAAAACTTATAAAACAAAAGATTCCAGAAAACAATCAGACAAACAAATACAGTACATAATTATGGATAGTTTTGCCTGCAGTGGGTAAATAATAATGAATAGGTGTGTGTGTGTGTAGTGGGGGGTGGGGGGGGGGGTCAGCTCAGCCAGAATGCATAATCACCTGTTGAGAGCAAAGGCATAGTGGAACTGAATCATGGGTTGGGTGGCCAGGTCGCACGTGGGCAACAACTCCAGCGTCTGCACTAGCTTGACCATGGCGTCATAGTCCTGATCACGACACAGTGAGCAGGAAAGTCAGTTTGAGAAGTCTCTACAGGATGAAGGAGAACTCAGCAGCTGCACCTGTATGTCTCTGTAGGAAAACAGGAGGTTCATAACGATATCCTGCGTTAGGACCTCTGTGTTATCCATCCTCAGCTTTATGCGGGTCAGCTCCTTGGCCAGCTCCTCTCCCTGGTATTTCTCCCGGGCTTTTCTTATGTCATTGAGCAAAGTGTCTTTAAATGATGCACTGCAGAAGAAAAAAACAAAAACAAATGACAAGAAACATGAAAAAGATAAGAGCTGAGGTGAGCTCAATACATACTCTGCCTTTAATGACCCACTGATGAAGATTTTGTTTTTGATGTTTTAACATGTTCTTGTAGAATTTTTTCCATGATGGAGAATAAAATAATGTCATGTTGAAACTGTGTTTCTGAGTATTTCTTTAATCAAATCATGTTGGATCAGTAGCAGATAAAAACTCAGTTCAGGTTTGTGATGCAACAACTGCCATGGGCGGGGCAAAATCTAACGAGTGTAAACAAAGAAATATTGAAAAATCAACCCAGGGTTACTTCTGTGCCAACAGTCTCGCCCTCGACTCGGAGGCTATTTCTCAGAAACTCCTGCTGCTCTGCAGAAACTTTGTCCTGGAACACAACAGGCTTTCTTAATTTGGTTAAAAACAACATCAGCATAATCAAAAGACCACTGGGAGTCATTTTACAATGGATACAAATGTAGCTGAAGTGGGACTGTAAAGCTGGAAATATAATCAGAGAAGTCAAGATGGACCACAGAAAGAAGACTGTAAATTCCCACAATGCAGCAGTCCTGAAGTAGATCTTAACCAGCTTCTTGAAACGGGCAAAGATTTTACTGTGTTTCATCATCACTTCCTGTGACATCATCACTCCATATGACTCCATCACTTCCTGTGACATCATCACTCCCTGTGACTCCATCACTTCCTGTGACTCCATCACTTCCTGTGACATCATCACTTCCTGTGACTCCATCACTTCCTGTGACGTCATTTCCGCGTGAGCGTAAACCAGTGCGGTAACGACGCCCATCAGAGACAATCATAGATTCTCAAATAAACGTAGAATCGGTGTCTAGACTTGCTAAGTCGATTTCCGACACAGTAATCCTCAGCCGTTTTTCACCCTTTAACCGCTGGTTAGCTGGATGGTGCCAAAAAAAAAACAAGCAAACTTATGATATCATTAAATGTGTGCTGCTAAACATTAGATCCACTTCCTCAAGTTTCCATTATTCAATGAATTGATTAATGATAACAAACTTAGTCTGCTAGCCCAAACAGAAACTTGGCTAAAACGGGATGACTATGTTCGGCTGACACCCCGACTATCCACTATTTCTGGACAAGGAGGTGAATTAGCAGTAATTTCAGAGTCACGCTTGAAAACATTGTACTGTCTATAAATCACCCAAAAAGAGAGATTCAAAAAGTTATTTTAGTTATAATTTAATACAGGCCTTCCCAGCCCGTACTCATAATTTTTATTTTGACTTTTCTGACTTTTTATCGACTACTGTTTTAGATTCTGATACATTTATAATAGTAAGACTTTTGAATATTCATTTTGAAGACTCCAGTGACTGTCTAGAAAATGTATTTTCTCCTTTTTTAGATAATGTTGGCTTTATATATAATGTAAATGAACCCGTTCACTGTCACAAGCACCCACCCAACATATTTAAGATCAGAATTGATCTCAAAGTGATGCTGAAAAACTCATCCATGCATTTGTTACGTCTAGACTGGATTACTGTAACTCTTCATTAGCAGTGTGCTCTAAAAGTTCTTTAAAAAGTTTTCAGCTTGTTCAGAATGCAGCAGCCAGAACTAACAGAAGAGAACACATCACTCCTGTGTTAGCTTCACTCCACTGGCTCCCAGTTGAATCCAGGATCAAGTTCTAAATCCTCCTGTTAACCTATAAGGCTCTGAATGGTGTGGCCCCACCCTATATTAAAGATCTCTTAGTTTCTTACCAACCAATCAGAACTAAGCTTTCAGTCTTTTTATGCTTAATTTTTCATCTATTCAAAAGTTTTACATAATCCTGTTTTACAGGAATACGTCTAAAGAAATGTAATGTATAATGCAATGTACTTTCTGTTACATAACATGCCGCATTATTCCTATGCATCCAACCTCACAATAATCTAGAAGTTTGTTTTTCTTCTCACCAGGAGGTCACATGGATGTCCTTCAGGAGGCTGGTGAACCGGTCGGTGAGGGGAACACACAGTGGTCCTAACAGGTTGTCCCAATTAGGCTGCATGTACTCACTGGCCCTGCGCTGAGCATCACTTTCACAGCACATGTACTCGTGGCTCGGGGTCACTATGTAGGGGATGAAGTAGTAGTTCCCGCTGGATGCCTGTAAAGAACAAAATTACACTTTTATGGGTCTTTAACATTTCTGGTTGTTATTTCATGAAAACACATGCAACACAATAACATGTGTGGCGGGGGTGGGGTGGGGGTTACATGCTATGTACAGGATGCAGATCAGTTCAATGGAGACAATAGCATCCATCATATGATGAGCAGATATGGGTCAGCAGATTTTAGTACAAAGGGTAACACTGTCTTTTTCCACCTTTAAAAAAGCTTTTTGACAGACTGGTTAAAACAGAAAAGGAGTTTGTTTTTCAAACTTAGTCTTTTAGTTGTTAATAGCTGCAGCCTTTAAAGGAAAATATACTAGCAAGATTGGGTACATTCCTGGTACCTACTTTGTTTCGTAGTCCAGAGCCCCTGTATTCGGGAGGCAACTGAACCCAGGGAAACCCTAATGCTGGGGGGCGAGCAGCCTACTCCATAAACACACGCATAGACACCACACATACATTAAATACCAGTTTCTTGGAAAGCCATCTGTAAATGTAAACCAGGTATTCACACGCTTGTTTGCTCATGTGGCTCCATGTAGCTCCTAAGTAAGAATGAGTGTGTGAGTGCATTGCTGAATGCAATCTGAGCTTTTTCCTAGAAATAGTAACAGACAGTGTCTTCTCATGAATCACTGAAGCACAAGCACGCACATGCTGGCACATGCACAGACTTACTGTGTTTTTCTGAGCCACCATGTCCTGCAAGGAGATACATAGATCATGTGATGCGTTTCAAGGCTGTTTTGTAACACACTAGTCTGTAAATAACTCGTGGAGCATTTTGTTCCGATGTGGGCGGGGCAGCAGGAGTACCTTCAGAGACTGAGCAGTGTCGGGGTCAGTGTCATGGTACAGGATGACGTTGTTGGCCATGTCAAAGCTTTCCCTCACACCCAGGTGGTAGAACAGGGAAGGCTGCCGAAACACGTCGCTCATGTCCACCACTGCAATGTCTGCAAGGAGGAATCAGGAATGGAAACATTTACTTGACCTGTGACCTGACTTACTGGAAACTCGTGCATTTTTGTATTTCACCCCAACAGCTAAAAACCACATTTTCTTAATACCAATGACATGTTGAGTTCTGCCTGAAATGATCAAGAACCAAACTAAAGGAAGTCTTTCTAGAAAATACCAAACTCACTAATTCCTAGAAATACCTCAGCTTAAACGCCTGCAGCAGTCTAACATTTCCAGGTGTGTGAGGAAGACAGGAAGAGTGATGAAGAGCAGACACTGCAGACCTGCTGGCTTTAATGGAGAATCTGACAGTAAACTGGAGGACATTGCTCTCATTGTGAGTTTTAGCTGAAGGCTTGGTTCTGCAACTGGTCGTTTGTTGAATCTGCTGCATTGGGAGATCATATTTACTGAAATCTAAAGCTATTCCATCAAAAAACATCTTCACAGATCAAGTTCCATTTGAACATAGGACTCTTATTCTGTAGCAGCTTCATAGTTCTTGCATCCATTTCTCTTTTTGGGGAGTTTCTGCTTGAATTACTCCACAGGATGTCAGAATCTCCTCAGAGCTGCTGTTTGGATGTTTCACTGCCCCTTTGTTCAGAGATATTTGGATGGAGGATGCTCCAAAGCTTCTCGGTGGGGTTGAAGGTGAAGAGGGGGGTGGGGGTCACATGCGCCATCAGTTTGTCTCCTTTACTTGCAGGGTTACCTAACCCAAAACCAGGTCCTGATTTTATTTGTTTTTCTTTCATTGTTGGAGAACTACAAACTATTTACCATTTTACATAAGGGCGGCATGGTGGTGTAGTGGTTAGCACTCTTACCGCACAGCAAGAAGGTCCTGGTTGGATCAGAACCAGAACCACCAACTGGGATCTTTCTGTGTGGAGTTTGCATGTCTCTGCATGCATGTGTGGGTGTTCTCCCACCATCCAAAAACATGCTTGATAGGTTCCATGGTCACTCTAAATGCTCTCTAGATGTGAATGTGAGTGTGTACAGGTGTGTGATTGAGGCTCTGTGACCGACTGCAGACCTGTCCAGGTGTATTCTCCTTCACCCAGCAGTAGACAGGAAAGGCTCCAGCAGCCCCATGACCCGGAAAGGGAATGACGGTTAAGATGAATGAACTATTTTAAAATATAACCTTTTCTTAATCCAGTTTCTATTTCAATGGTGGAAATACAAGGACAGGTACATATGTATCCAGGATTGTATAAAAGTACAAACTAAAAGAAAAAAAAAACGTTTTTACTGGAATAAACTTTACATAAGATTGGCTGCTAAACCAAACGGAAGTTGATTTGACTGATTGGTGGGATGGAAACTTGGTTTGTTTTTATCTCACCTCCTCAAAATCACAGACGCTGACTGATGGATTAGGAATGGAAGTTGTTCATTTTCATGTCAAAAGATTATAACTTCCTGTCACTTTATTTATTTTCCCAGCAGAATTTTGACCAAAGTTTTGTTTTTTTAGGCCAAAAACCAAGAAGTCAGCAGATAAGAGAGCGGTTAGAACAGAAGTGGTTTCATGGCTCTTCTCCTTTCAATTATACTAAAACTCCTCTATGGATTTAGAATTAACTACAAAACAAATTCTGATTGTATTTACTAAAATGATTCAGTGTTTAAAAAATCATTTTAAAGGTTGTCTTGAAAAAGATCTAATCAGAAAGTACAGTTTTGGACCTGCATGATAACAAGAAATGAAAGGAAGTCAAGTTATGATTCCTGTAGAAACTGATCAGACACTGTAGGACAGCGGGTAAACAACACATGGACTACACAACACCTGGACTAAACAACACCTTGACTAAACAACACCTGGAGCAAACAACAGCCGGACTACACAACACCTGGACTAAACAACACCTGGAGTAAACAACACCTTGACTAAACAACACCCAGACTAAACAACACCTGGAGCAAACAACAGCCAGACTACAAAACACCCGGACTAAACAACACCCAGACTAAACAACACCTGGAGCAAACAACAGCCCGACTACACAACACCCGGACTAAACAACACCCGGACTACACAACACCTGGACTAAACAACACCCGGATTACACAACACCTGGAGTAAACAACACCTGGAGTAAACAACACCTGGACTAAACAACACCTGGAGCAAACAACAGCCGGACTACACAACACCTGGACTACACAACACCCAGACTAAACAACACCCGGACTACACAACACCTGGACTAAACAACACCCGGACTAAACAACACCTGGAGTAAACAACACCTGGACTAAACAACACCTGGAGCAAACAACAGCCGGACTACACAACATCTGGACTACACAACACCTGGACTAAACAACACCTGGAGCAAACAACAGTCGGACTACACAACATCTGGACTACACAACACCTGGACTAAACAACACCTGGAGCAAACAACAGCCGGACTACACAACACCTGGACTAAACAACACCTGGAGTAAACAACACCTGGACTACACAACACCTGGACTAAACAACACCTGGAGCAAACAACAGCCGGACTACACAACACCTGGACTAAACAACACCTGGAGCAAACAACAGCCGGACTACACAACACCTGGACTAAACAACACCTGGAGTAAACAACACCTGGACTAAACAACACCTGGAGCAAACAACACCCAGACTAAACAACACCTGGACTAAACAACATCTGGAGCAAACAACAGCCGGACTACAAAACACCCGGACTAAACAACACCAAAATTACACAACACCTGGAGTAAATAACACCTGGACTAAAAAACACCTGGACTATACAACACCTTGACTAAACAACACTGGATTTAACAACACCTGGACTGCACACCACCTGGACTGAACAACACCTGGACTAAACAACACCAGGACTAAATAACAACTGGACTAAACAACACTGGACTTAACAACACCTGGACTGCACACCACCTGGACTGAACAACACCCAGACTAAACAACACCCGGACTACACAACACCAGGACTAAACAACACTGGACTTAACAACACCCAGACTAAACAACACCTGGATTACACAACACCTGGAGTAAACAACACCTGGACTACACAACACTTGGATTACACAACACCCAGACTACACAACACCTGGACTACACAACACCTGGACTACACAATACCTTGACTACACAACACCCGGATTACACAACACCTGGAGTAAACAACATCTGGACTACACAACACCTTGACTAAACAACACCCGGACTACAAAACACCTGAGCAACAGAAACAGAAGTTTTTACTGTGGCTCGAAGCAGATTCTTTTTCACAAGAATATTTTATAAATTTGCAGTTCAAAACTCTACGATTCGGAACAGATTTCTCTTCCTTTATCACTCCTAAACCAGATCTGGACTCGTGACGTCACAGGCAGAAACCTGCAGCCGTCCTGAAGAACAAGTTTCAGCGTCACGTGACCGCGGTCCCGCCGCACCGACCTGCATCGTAGAACGTGTCCAGCACCGACGTCTCCCCGAAGTCCAGCCTCCCGAAGGTGACGGTGGTGAGCAGCGCGCTCTCCGCGTCGCACGCGCGCTGCAGGCTGTGCAGGGCGCCGGACTCCGGGCTGCTGGCCATCACCGCCTTCAGCCCGTCGTTCAGCACGTACACCAACCGCAGGGAGCGCTGCCTGGCCGGGGGGCCGGGGCTGCACGCGTCCGCGCGCTCCAGCACGCACACGCCGGGAGAATGCTCCCCGGCCATGTCGGCGCCCTGCGCGCTCTGGCCCGGCTCCATGGGGGGTGACTCTGCGCTTTTTAACGGCTCCCGGTCCTCCTCTCCGCTCCTGCTGCTCCTCACTGGACGCGCGCGCGCCGTCTGAGTTTGTCCTGCCGCGTATCCGCCTCATTAACTCCCATCAGCTGTGATTATCCCGCACCAGTACGCCCGCGTGCGCGGACCGGACCTCTCCGGCTCGCGCTCAATCCAAAAGTGAAAGTGGGTTGTCTAACGGCAGACTAACCGGTCCCGGCCGAGGAGGACATGTTTCCCGGTGATCTAAAAATAACACGCCCCTCTGTCTGCTCACGCGCGGCACGCGCTTTTAAATCAGAATAACTTTTCAAGTCTTTCAAGTTGTGGTTCCGAAATGAAAGAGTTTGGGCTAGAGAGCCAAAACCTGAAACCCCGCGCGCGTCAGCAGGATTCAGCGTCTAGGGGCAGAAGCTGCAGGGTGTCCTGACTCCTCCTGCAGGAGGCCCCAGTCCTGCAGGAGCGTCAGAGGGAGCACAGACCGGAGAACATCAAAACCACAGATCTGAGAAAGGAAACCTTAAAAACCCAAAGAGTAAACGTGTTTCTGTTGTAAAGTTTGGTCCATTTAAAAACGTCTCAGTGATAGAAGAGACCAAAGTTCTGGCTGATCTTGTTTCCTGGTTCTCTGGTCTCTGATCAGCACCAAATATTAAAACCATCTGATGGAGACGAACCGCCGTGACTGCAGGTCAGAGAAGATGTTTTTACACCAACTTCCTCTTAATTCAGTGATGAGTCCATCACTATTTGGATTATCTTTCACACATTTATTATAATTGTTCTGGGAATATTTTTCTACACATTGCTGCTGCAGAAATCCATTTTTGTGTTTAGCTCCAGAATCTCTTCTTGAGAAAGTGATTTATATTTTATAAATGATTATTTAAATGTTCTAATAACTTTATGACCATATGGAAACCACAGACGAACAACATCTGTGCCAAAAGAAGATGAGAAGACAAAAGAATAACTGAATGAGTAAAGATAATGCTGATTGTTTACTCGACAACAGCTGATCATGAAAATATCATAAACAGGTGAATTCCTAGATGTTGTGTATTTCTGTGTGTTTGTTGTGCAATACAGGATTTTCTCTGGTGTCGCATGTGGTAAAGAACAAGTTTCTGCAATAGCTTACGTCTTTGTTTGAACAACTTCTGCCTTTTAACTCCGGCCTTTCAGTCTGCTCCGTTTTTTTATTTGATTTTCTGGTAATAAAAACAATTCAAACATACAGTACACAATAGCGTCTTTATTACATTAAAATATAAAAGTATATATATATTTATCAGAATCCTGGACAGAAAGGACCAAGACAAGAACCACTCATAGCCTCAGTCTTTGCAGTTTTCTCTGTCATACCAAATACAGGAAGAAAAGAGAAGAAATACAGACTTGGAATCAAAAACAGGAAGGCAACAGTGACAGGATGCCAGAGATTCTGTGCACATTTAAGGGGCGGGGTTAACACGCAGTCACACATGCACGTGCTGAATCTCCACCAGTGAGGACTTGACTACATTCCTTGAAGCTGACTTTCACCGGCATCACGGTCCATTTCTGCTGAAGGCAATTCCAAATAAAAGTGTGGAGAGAGCATGTATGTAGGTGGCACATGTTTAGTTCAGGAAATGGTTTGTTTTCTATGCTGCAAATAAAATGCTAATAATGCAAACATAAAACAACATTTTCAAATTGGAACTTGTTCTCCACATTTACAAAGGACCATACTTGAAATGCTAAAGACTGTCATGTTCCTCAGTAAATATGGATGTGAAGTGACAGAACATCTTCAGCAGATGTTAGTAAAACTTCACTTATGCAAATAATTAAAGATACAATTAGGATAAAAAAGTTAAAATTTTAAATGACGTTTTAGAGCCAGTAGAGTCAAAACATCTGAAAACAAGAATTAGAAAAAAAAATCTTTCAAATCTGATGTTTGAGTTCCAGATGTATTCTGAAAGAAGCTCTCATTATCAGGCTGACAATCCGTCTGAGCAGAGTCTGAACCACATCATAGAATGACAGTTTCACACGTTCCAATAATAGAAACCCTAAAAAGAAGACAATGTCCCTAAAAGAGTTGATGAAGAAACTTCAGGTAAAAACAATGATTTTGGTAAATCAAACCCTTCAAATGACATAAAGACAGTGTTTTAAGTACAAATAACCTCAGCCAAAGAAGTGTCAAACCAAAGTTCCCCGTTGGAGGTGAGAGTCGTGGTTCTGTGCACGTGAGCCTTAAATACCCTCTTTGTTCTTAACGTTCAAATACATCAAAAGCATCAACGTTGTCATGCATCAGAAACAACAGATTCGGGTTGCTGCCAACACTCCATGACATTTTCACAGCAGGAATCTTTCCACTCTATATATTTATGATGTTGCTGAAACTCTATGAGGAACCCGAGACGGTCTGACTGCAGCTGACGTCTCCATTCAGGTACAAACTGAATCACCTCCAGAATTCCTTCAACACCTGCAGCCGTTTCCACTGATGCTCCAAAGGCACTTGAGCTCTTCACTGACCCTCCGGACATTTGCAGTAACATGCAGGAACTCTGAACAGCCAGCACATATGAACACGGTTCCAGCTAAAGGTTGAAATGTTATTCAGAACTGAAATTTCCAAATCAAAGTTAGAAACTCTTGCAGAAAAAGTTTTTGGTTCTACTCAGCAGAAAAAGGCTGTACAGTTAAGAAAGAACCGCAAGATGAACGCGTTCAATCCCTTGATAGATCACTTCATCAATGTCACTAAAATCCATCTGTGTCTAGAGCACAGACTTGAATTTAGGTTTGTAAATTAGGTTTATTCTGTCTAATCTATATTTACTTACTTCAACCATTTATTAAGGGGAGTTTTACTTCCATCAGCACCGACTGACTGAAATGTCTTTGCTATTTCAATAAACAGAATCAAATGAGTTTGTGAGTGAAAGCTAAAAACACTGACAGGAAGAAGGAGGTAGGAAGAAGTTTTGCACCTTAGCAACATCAAGCAACATTAGCACATTCTAGGCTACATCGAATCCTAACATAACTCATGGATTTCTATCTTTTTTTTGAAACTCACAGTGACAAGCACTGAAAACACATCATGCAAAACTCTTTTCTGTATAATCTTTGTAACTTTCCTAAACCTGGTCTGCATTATTCTTGTTGGTGAGAATTACCTGCCACATTCTTAACGATGCAGATGACATGACTGTGTTCATGGGAAAAGGCCGACACCAGTTTCCCCTGATACTAATAAAGAATTATTGTTTTGTATCAACACAGAGAGACTTTTAAAAAGAGGCTTAAGTGACAGAAGCTCTACAGGCTGATCTGATGTAGAAAGGTCTACTTCACTCTCAGTGGATTCTATTAAAAGAGTTCTTTGTGGCTGTATTAGCAGTAATTTGCAGTGAATGCTTCAGTGAATACTTTGCAGTGAGTACTTCAGAAAACTTGCAGTTTTCCATTCGTACATTTCCATTGATTTCCAAGAAACTAAAAATCCATTCAGACCACCTAAAGTTATCTGCAAAAGAACGTTGAATAAAGAAATGATCGACATTTCTTCATATTTATGACAAATATAAGCTGGTTTGAATGAGCAAAAACTTCAAAGTAGCCTTTCTATCTTCATAAATCCCATTTAGTTCTGTTGGAAGACACATCCAGTCCCAAGAAAAGTCTCACAACAGAAACAAAGTGTGTTGAAAATAGTTTTCTGAATGTCCCAAATTTAAACAGTCCTCACAAGGCAGGAAAGCAAACACTCGCACACACACACACACAGGAAGTGAAGGCCGCAGAGTGGACTTAGAGCAGCACAGAGGTCATCTGAAGGTCATCTTCACCCTCTTGAAGTACCAGCCATGTTGCTGTGGCTCTGTTCTTTTTCTGGGACCATCACGACACACAGGAGGGAGCCGGGTCCATCAGCACCAGTGACAGCAAGTCCCGGAGACGAAGCAGAAAACCCGAAACAGAGCCTCTTTAGAGGAGAAATGAAGGAGTTGAGACCAGATAAGGCGGCATCACAAGGGGAGGAGGTGACCCACTCCATGGTGCTGAACATCTGCTCTTCCTGATGATCATTTGGCACAAACTTTTGGCTAAAGTGTCAAAACCGACAGTGAGAACACTTTCAAACGTGGAGGTTTTGGTCCTCATTTGGACAAGCTCTTCTTTATGTGATCGACCTCCACCTGAGAGACACAAACAAAAGAGCAGTGATGCTTGTTGTTTTGGATTTAGATTGCATGACTGATTAACCCATGTTTCAGTTGAAGTCAGACCTGTAAACTAAGTCTCATTCTCTTCTCCTCGTCCAGCGCGTTGGTCAGCTGTTTCATCTCCTGCCTGAGATAAACAGGATTTGAGGATTTGGAAACAAAAACACCTGCAGTGGAACCGGGAACGTCTTACCTGTGCTGGCTCTTTAACAAATCGATGGAGGCTCTTAAGTCTTTCAGCTGATGCCTGAGTTCCTCCAGCGTCAGCGGCGTCAGAGGGGAGTGCCGCCGCTCCGGGGAAGGACTCGCACCCACGGAGGAAGGCGGAGAGACGGGACGATGGCTGGAGCTGGGAGGGGTCAGGATAGAGGGCTTGGGGGGTGCCGGTTTACCATCAGGTCCTGCTGGCATCAGCTGGACAACACAAAGACATGTAAGATCACGTAATCTCAGATATAATCCTATATTTTCATCCATCTGTTCTCAAAAGGTCATTTAAAGCTTTGGTACAAATAATCTTTAAAAAGTACACAATGTTTCATTAAATTTAAATTTGATGAATATTTAAAATAAAACTTGAACAAAATAATAGAATGAAAGTAGACAAAAGTCAGATCAAAGTTTCAGATTTTTAAAAGGTCTATTCTCTAAAAAATCAACTGCAGTTTATGAATCTACCAACAGTATTAACAAGACTTGTAGGTGTGGAGCGTGCTGCCATCTGCTGGCAGAACAGAGGAAGGTGTTGTGATCGTACCGGGACGACGGGGACGCCTTTCCTCAGGGAACCGTCCAGAGATTTGTGGGAGATGGACTCCTGCTCCTCCTTCACTCGGTCCTTTCTGTCCTCCACTGAGGGGGGGGGCAGGTCTATGCTGGACATGGAGGACTGTTGGAGATGCACAAGATCAGAAAAGACCTCACCACAAAAAAGACTTGACAGTGGAGCAGTCCTAACCATGGAAAAGATGTTTTGCTCAAAATATGTAAGAGATTAAAAGGTCATATTAAAAGTCATGAAATGCATTTTAAATGTTTTTAGCAGCACTTTGTAGGACAAAACAAAACCAAACAAAACACGGCTTTTAACCCCTGTGCTCTCTTATGGGGTCCAGATGACCCCCACCCTTCCACTGATGTGTGTCCCCGCCCATGACAAAAGTTCAGATGACCCCACTTTTGATGTCAGCATGCCTAGGGTAGCACAAGGGTTAAGAAAACTTCCCACGTTTCTGTAAATTCATGCAGATGATTCATTAGACAGCCAGCAGAGGGCAGTGTAGGACTGCTGGACCATAATCATAATTTCTATGGTTGGTAGTACACTACTTTACCAAAAGTATTGTCTCACCTGCCTCGACTTACATCTGAACTGCAGTTCCATCCCATCCTCTAACCTATAGAGTTCAGTTTGATGCTGGTCCACTTCTGCAGGAGTGTTTCTAGGAGTTCTGGACCGTTCTTCCAGAAGCTCATTGTTCAGGTCACACACTGATGGTGGTGGACAAGGTCTGGCTCTCAGTCTCTGCTCTATGGGGTTCAGGTCAGGACTCTGTCCTCCATGTCTTTATGGACCATGTTGGAAATAGGAAGGACCGCTCCAAACTGTTCCTACAGGGTTGGAATTGTCCAGAATGTTTCATTCAGAGTTCCTTTAACTGGAACTAAGGGGTCTGAAAAACAAGCCCACACCATCATTCCTCCTCCACCAATCCAGTCTGAAATGTCTTGTTCTCCTGAAACCTCCAAACCCAGACTGCTCCAGCAGAATTCCAGATGGTTTCTCCTCCAGAGAAAGCATCTCCACTGCTCAAGAGTCCAGTGATGACGTTCTTTCCACGACTGTATCCACGTTTGAACGTGTGTCTTGATGCAGCTGCTCGGACATGGAAACCCATTCCATGAAGCTCTGTGTACTGTACTTGGACTGATCTGAAGATCACATGAAGGTTGGAGCTCTGCAGTGATTGACTGTACAGAAAGTCTATGATCTCTTTGACCTTCAGCATCCTCTGACCTCTCTCCATCAGTTTTTGTGGTCGACCACTTTGAGTTGCTGTTGTTCCAAACTCTTCCATGTTGTTCTAATAGAGCTGAATGTTGACTGTAGAATATTTAGGGTATTTCAGGACTGGATTTATTGAATCGTATAACAGTTCCACACTGGAATTCACTGAGATCCTGAGAACAGAACTGAGGGATGATTTACACACCTGATTCTGATCATTTGGATGGGTGAGGCAATACTTTTGGTAATAAGAGTGTATTTGTTAGTGAACGTTGTGTATATTATTATACATATACATTAGAAAACTTGTGGGGTTTTATTGTAACTGTTGGTCTAGTTGAAATATAAAAACTCCTTGTAGCAGTTTTTTGGTTTCCAATATTATCTCTGAAAATGACTATTGCTGTTCTTCAAATTCATGGATGTTTTTCTAGATTTGGAGATGTTCTTTGGTGTGAACCTCTGTTCTGCCCTTTAGTCCAAGCCCTTATTTCATTCCTTCAAGTGTACAAGCAGGACTGAGGGGTGGAGCCTCACAGCCTTCTAAGTCTTTCAGCGGCTGTTTCAGAAAAAAAATTACTTTGAAATTCAAATTAACTTTATTTTTAAAATACCTTTCATGCAACAACAGCTAAAGGTGCGGTATATAAAACTAAAAAAAGAGCATTTTCATTAGGGTGACTCTTTAAGTCTTTAGGACTCTGTTTATGAAGGCAGAAGACCTGACGCTTATAGAAGGCTCGAGTGTCTTCTATGGTTAAAGTTTGGCGTGCTGTTTCACTGTCTGACTTTTCCAGCCTTCCTTCCTTCACACAGACCAAGTCTTCAAACAAAGGATTGGGACACAGACAGAAGTACAGCGGTTGGACTTGCAGATCATGTTAACACTCACAGCTGAGATGACTTGTGAGCGCGGCCGGCGGTCGGTAACTCTTGGTCTCGATGCCGTTGGGTGACTCAGCTTTTCCGTTGTGGGGACAACTGCATCCAGGTCTATATCTGCGCAGACACAGAGGAACAAACGCGGTTCAGGCGTCTGTACCGACTGTCACTGCCGATGCTCCGGTCACTCTAACTCACCGCTGTCGTGTGGCCTGTCAGGGCCAGAATCTGGGGTTGAAGCCCCACCCTCAGATTTGGGGGTTTCACTCCTACGCAGGTAAACCACACAACAACATTAAGCTCCGCACACCCAGGGGGATTAGGAGGTTTTCAGGCAGTGCATGTATGAGTAAGTACTGACGCCAGTGATGGCGGTCTCTCAGGGCGCCGTGGAGGATGGGAGGAAGAGGAGCAGCTCGACTTTGTAGGGAGGGATTTCTTGGAGAGGAAAGATGGAAGGGAGGGCTTGGGGATGTCTCCAACCTTCATCTCTTCACCTACGTAATGTGAAAGCCACAAAGCAGCTGAAGAACAGAAGTGTGAGGTATACGGAACAGTGAAACCAGCATCACAGAAGCAGAGTTTGACCTTTGAGGAGGAAGAAGGAGGAAGTGGAGCAAAAAAAGGAAGGACTCAAAACGCCAAAGGAGAAAACGGCAAAGGTGTGACAGGAAGGTGCCAGGAGGAGGAGTTTCAAGATTACGTTTCTGCTGAAAGTCAATCAACAAAAGGTATTTTTAACTCTTGAGGCTTTGTTCCTCATCTTGAAGAACATCCTGCGTTTAGTGCAGCTTACAGAGGAAAGAACTTCCTGCTGCCTGTTTCGTTTTCAGACTGCAGAGACAGTCTGTCTCACACCAGCAATGCTTTAGGGTCAGCAGCTTCCTGTTCTTTCTACACAGACCATGACATGCTCTTTCAATCAAAGCCTGCGCAGCAGAGGAAGCTGTGCTGTTAGAAGAAGCACTTCCTGGTTGCTCAGCTGGCCCTCTAAAGGACCTTACCTCGATCTGGGTCTCTTTGCGGCAGGTGTTCGGGCCGCTCAGGGGGAGCCTTCTTCACTTCACTTTTTTTCTCTAGAGATTAAATTTGAGAAGTTTCTGCAAACAACGGCCTTCTGTTTCTGTCATAGAATACAGAAAAAAAAAGTGAGACGTTACCCATGGAGTGCTTGGTGGATGGTGCGGTGGGGGGAGGCGGTTTCTTTGGTCTCTAGAATCAAACAGAAAAATAAATCCATGAAGTCTCCAGGCTTCAAATGACATCAAGCTTTTTTCAGGGTCCACTTGGCAGCAATACCTCTTTCTCAGCTTCTATCAGCTTCACAAAGTTGTCTGGGAAGACGCCTTGCTTTCCTCCAAACTCCCCCATCCACCAGCCCGCGTCGGCACAGTCCTGGACCAGGCCGATTCAAATGCTGGATGAGTTTGTTCTGGGACAGACAGCCACGCGGGTCCTACCTTCCTACCTTGGTGATGATGTTAATGATCTCTCCCTCTTTCAGGGTCAGCTCGTCTTCATTTTGAGCTTCGTATGGAAAAAGCACTTTGCACTGCTCCCGCCCTGACGCACAACACAAACACAGTCATGATGGAGAAATGTGCAGAGCAGAAGCAGCAGCAAACACCAGTCAAATTTCAACATCCTTTGATTCTGAAAGTTCTCCCTCTTGGAAATCATGCAGGATCTGAATCTTCATCCACCCTAATGCTAATTCGTCTTCATCTGTGAGAGACATCTAAAAAAAAAAAAGCCTCTGGAAATCCAACTGACTGATTTAAAAAAATGTATGTCACAACCACAAATAAGTATTTATTGTCTATCAGCTAGAATTCTCAATTGGGACATGAAGTGTCGATGAAAGTTGCAAGTTGGATTACCGTTTCTATAACATTTATAAAGCACCAGTTTCATGACGGTTGTGTCATTTGATTTTCTTTATTTATTCATCACACCTTTAAAGTCAGACGTAGCTGAAGCTAGCGTCTGGTTGATAGCCTCCACTCTGATGTTAAAGGGAAGATCCAAGTAAAAAGGATTTTTCTCACCTTTGGTTTTGGTCTCTGGCTCGGTCTTCATGGTTTCAGCTGCAACGCTCTGTGCTTTTCCTTCTGCCACCTGATGAACACAAATGTTTCAGACTTTCCTCTCACAGATAAACCAGCTGTTCTTCAGAGCATGCTGGCATTTCTTCTGCAGCAAGCAGTGCAAGCATTTGCTGTTTGTCTTTTTTCTTTGGTTTTCTTGTTGTTTTACTAAGCTAAATCTGCCAGACTTATCGTTTACTTGTCAATAAACTGATTTTTATCCCCAAACTATTTCTACCAGCTCAGTGTTCTATGCTAAAGTATGTTCCACAAAGGCTTTCCTTATAGCAGCTTTGATCACCTTTGGGCATATTTTCAATTTTTTCACAGTATAACATCAAATATCTATTGTGATACCTTTGTTTGAAAAATGAGAAAAGCTCAGGTTTTGAATAAAATCAGAAAAAAGAATAAATAAAGAGAAAGAAACATTTATTTCTTTGTTATTTATTCCTAAATTCTATGTTTTTACTTTGTATGAATTCTGATTTAGAACTCTGAGGATTGCAACTATCCAGATTAGTGATGATAGATGGATGATGGATGGATGGATGGATGGATGATGGATGGATGATGGATGGATGATGGATGGATGATGATGGATGGATGGATGATTTATGAATGATGGATGGATGGATGGATGATGGATGGATGATGGATGGATGGACAGATGGATGGATGATGGATGGATGGATGGATGATGGACGGACAGATGGATGGATGGATGATGGACGGACAGATAGATGGATGGATGATGGACGGACAGATGGATGGATGGATGATGGACGGACAGATGGATGGATGGATGATGGATGGATGGATGGATGGATGGATGATGGATGATGGATGGATGATGGATGGATGGATGATGGATGGATGGATGATGGACGGACAGATGGATGGATGATGGATACTGTTGATTCATTCTATCTTTTTGCTTAAAAAAGTGATTGAATTCTTCAGCTAATGCTTCCAGAAACAGTTTCAAACAGAAACAGGAAACCTGTGTTTCCTGTTTCTAGTTTTGCCTCTTCATTGACAGAGCTCAGTCAGACAGAGGGAAACCAGAGACCTATGAAAAGGTAGAATTCCAGCAGATCCAGGACCAGATTAAAGAAACAAATGTAGAAAATAGAAATAAATCAAATCAGCGGAACCATAATTGATGAAAAACCAAAAGGGATTGAAAGAAACAAAAGCTGGGAGTTCAGTGACCCGTCCAGGACCATTGCCCCCCTGGCGCTGTCTGCTCGTTCTCCAAACAACCTCCAAACAAAGTGGGTGGAGCTTACAGACTGACAAACTCCAATCTCTGCACAGATGAAGCAGATGGAACGCTGTGCTGCTCTCAGACTAGTTTCTCTGCTGATACCTGGACAGTGTTTGTGGAGCCAGGGTGGTTCCTCCACAGCAAAACACACTGACAGTGGGCAGTCTGTCCCAGACACACACGGCTCTGTTCTGCTAAGACCCGCCCCCCTCTAACCAGACCCATGTGAAGCCACAAGCTGGAAGAAATGTCCACAGCATCTCAAACAAATCCACTATGAAAGACTCCCAGAGAACGGTCTGCAGATTCCATACGTGTGGAAACGTTAGAATGAAGACACAGACTGGAACACCACAGATCAGGGTTTGATTCCTGCACTACTGCCAGACTATGTAGTCCAGAAGGGTGTCCACAGTCATTCCTCTTACTGGCTGAACACACCTGATCCAGGTGATCAGCAGCAGATAAGAGGGCCTGCGTCGAGTCTTCAGCCAGGATCAACTACAGGCTAGTGTCAGGAAGGGTCAAACTACCTGTGAGTGAAATCTAATCTGTAAAGCACAGTTACGCATTACACTTTTACTTCTCTAATGAATACAATCTTTGATCTGTATCAGCAGCTTCAGGTAAGAACATCCAGACACAGAGGGAATCTATTGGTTAAGTTACATTTAACTGTTAGCAAATCCTTGAACCACAGAGTCTGTCTCCTTCAACCTCTAACCCTTTTGTTGCATAAAGCTCTGCAGGGAAGTGAAGAGTTTCGTTAATGTTATTTAAGGTCATCCCTTCAGAAACAAACCTCCTGCAACTCCTCTTTTCACTGCCACAGTCTTTTCTGAGAAAAACAAATCTAAGAATTCATTTGATAATTGTTGAAACTGTGAAGTTCTCTTGGAGAAGAGGTGAAATGTTCCGTCTAGCTTCTATCTCAGCCGGAGTCTGCATGCTCTGAGATGTTTGTCACTCAAAGCTGAGTTTGTCATTTTTGACATAGAAACTGAAATAAGGAGAAATCATGGACATCTTAATGCTACCACTCAAATCTTCAGCATTCAGTGGTATTTATGTTTGTCCTGCACTCCTACACCCCACAAATCAAACCTACAATTCTGAAGATAACTTTGATGACTGAAATCAAAACCGGATTTTCTTCCTGCTCAGACTGTTGTCTGAGTGACTATGAATCACTGCAGAGACAGAAACACTAACTTCTTCTTTTTGTGATCCATGGAAGCAACACCCCCAAAGCTAATTATATTTGGTTCTAGCTGGTTCTGTCTCAGCTCTGTGAGTGACTGAGCCGGATGAAGACGCCGTTGCCTCCTCCAGGGCCTCATTAGGAAGCAGAAATGCTGTCACCATTAAGCAGCAAAGCCGCCTCCCCCTCAGCGGGCCCGGCGCACAAACATCCTTCAGACACACATCTGCAGGCTCCACAGGAGACCGCCGTCTGAGCCTTTCGCTGCTGCTGGCTTTGTCCGGTCCGGAACTCTGTCATACTCGTCTGAAAATCCCGGTCTTTACAATGTGGGTGTTATGAGTGATGGATCTATTCAGATACAAGTATTTCTTAACTGCAACACTTCCACAAAAGTAAAAAAGAAAAAAGCTAGATGTTGACCTTTCATCATTTTTTTGTCATCTATCCATCAACTTCTTAACTCATTTTCTATCTTTCAGTTGAAACGCTTCCATGTGGTTTTTTCTGTCCATAAATTACACTTCTCTAAGTAGAAGTACACAAAAACTACAGCAATAAAAGCACTGAGACAGAACCTAGAATCTCCTTGTATAATAAGGCAGAAATTTCCAAAGAATGTGAAGCAGTTAGAGAGAAAAAGGTGAAGGAAAGTGGTCCCTACCGCCCTGTGGGTCCCGTTTACTCCAGCCTCAGCTTTGCTGCATCAGCAGGAGAACATGTGAGTGCTGTCTCACCTCCCTCAGCTCCCGGACTCGCTCTGCAGCGCTACCACTTCTGCTTTGCTCACGTGTGAGAACAATCAACCACTTCCTGCACTGTAACACTTCAACTGCGGAAGGGGAGGAGCCAAGTCCCATTGAAAACCCCAAAAGCATCAAAGTATGAAATGAGGAACACTAGTTTGAATAAAACTAGGACAAATAACAGTTTTCAGAGTAAACGTTAAAGGAGGTTTGGTTTTATGGAACTGCAGTGACTCACTTTGACTCCGTCTGAGTCCACGTCTATGGATCGAGGTCTTAGCTTGATCTGTTGGTCCTTGAAGATGTCCCCAAAGCCGAAGCCTTTGACCTGAACGACAGTTCCCAGACAGTCAATAATGTTGATAAGAGTACTCACCCAAAGAAGAAAAACTTCCCATACACAACATTCACTTTTTCAGCTCAATTTGATCTCCCATGACACATAATTCTGTTATATGTCAATGTATGTGTGGATTTTCCCTCTAAATCTCCTTTTTCTTTGTCACAGGAATTTATTTTATGTAACTACTGATTTAAATAGATAAAAAGTCTTTTTTTAAATAAAACAAATGTATGAATTCCAGCATTAAAATTGAGAGAAGTGCTGTTTTCCTCCAAAATACAGTATAAACAAAATTTTATTTCATCTTTTCAAGGATTGGACTTAAATGATTTTGTATTTAGAAGTGAAGATTCATTCATTTGAAACTCTTTAGACCCGGCTGTATTCAGAGCCTTATTTTTAGAGAACTGAAATGAACTCCATCAAGATCACATAGAAATACATACTGCCTGTTACCTCCATTTAAGATCTGTCTTTTGGGATGTCACTTCAATACATTTCAATTTACAAACATCCCAGTTGGTAAACAACTTCTACAAAGATTCCCTAGGCTGAGTTTTAAAGGACCTATATCATGCAAAAGCAGCTTTTGGATCTTTAAAGTCCATTTTACTGTTCATTCCTCACTATAAAGAAACCCAAAGTGGTATTTAGATCTGCTCATTTATTTAAGAGTAATTCTCTTGTACCAGCCGCTCCCATACCCACAACAACGAGCTGGTTCTCACGATCTGATGTCACAGAGTGAGACTGCCCCTTACAGGAAGACTCTGCACTGTTAGCTCCGCCCCCAGGCTAACACACACACACAAACACTTGCTCCACAAAGCTAGCAGCGAAAAACGCAAAAAACTTTCATTTTAGATGCAGAATATCTTCCAGTTGTCTCCTGTCTGTGTGTTACTTTAGAACCAGGCTCCTTTAACACACCCTCCTCCCCCAGTCGTGATGGGCAGGGCTACTAAAGATAGATATATGGTATGTGAATTAGTTTTTGCAAACATTGGATGTTGTTTGTTTTCGTGGGAGATACACGCTGCCGGCTCTCGGATGACGTCATAATGGGATCGAGGCGTTTTAGTTCCGGGTAAAACGAAAACGTACAAAAATATGTAATATTCCATAAATAATGTTGTCATTGCGGCACTCCTTCCTCTCATCTTCACAGTCTGTTGGGAGCAGGTCAGGTGATGAGGGACACCTGTTTACTTCCCTTTATTAGGAGCTGCTGCCCCTTCGTCTCTGTCAGTTTGTCTCAAGCCTTCCATGGAGCAACATCCCTGTTCATGTGAACCTTTTGACTGACGTGTGGATCTGTCTCTGAGAAACCCCTGCACGGGATCTTTTAAATCCCCGGGTCTTGCCCCTGCTCCTTTGCCTCCTGCCATTTCCTCTTTCTACCTGGACAGCCTGAAGGACACCCTCCTGCACCGTCCTCACGTCAGGCCTCTGCTGTGAACTTCCATCTCCACATTGGCTCCTCCTGTTGATCACCGTTCATGAGTTTTCACCACCAAGTTAGATCCAACCTGTCTGATTACAAGTGCCTCACCTGCTTTCCTTCCTTAGTGCCCCCCCCCCCCCCCCCCCCGACCAAAGGCTCCTTCCTGAGCCAAATACCACTTTATATACTTAGTCCGTGCCTGTGTTTATCGGGGTTCAATTACAAATCCTTGCATATACCTTATGTGATCATATATCTGGATATAGTTTACTCTGACAGGATTGAGAGGAGCATGGTAAACTTGGCCCTTTAAGACCGCTGCCATAAACTGAGGACTAAAACTCTTCCTATAGCCAGCAGGTGGTGAGTTCAAGGCTTTCAGGGTTTTCTCACGGTAATATTTAGCTCCTTGAAACGTGTCAGGAAGGGATTTCTGAACATGTTTATGACTTTCTGATGCTGTGGTTTTACTCCATGGTGACAGTCTAAGGTTTGCTATCAATGTTCAGATTTCAGATTTGAAGGAACTTCAAACTGTAAGCTTTGTAGTTTGGAGAATCCATGTTTGAGTTTTAGAAGATCGTGGTTGGAGCCTTTCCTGCTCTCTAGCATAAAACCTTTTCTCAACTAAATGTGGTATACCAGAGTTTTATAAAGGTTAAAAAAAATTCTGATTCTGTGTTGAATTCAAGAAAATGAAGCCTGAAGATGAGAACAATTTCTGATCAGAATTCTGAAGACTTGGTCTTAAATTCTTGATGTGAGCAGAGAACGAGGATGGATGTTGACAGACAGAAGGCTCTGGAATGTGAACATGCGACTTTAATGACCTTCTTGGGATGGATTTCTGACCCGGATTCTGACCGGCTGTCACCTCCATCACTTTCACTGCCGGGGCTGTCCTTGCCTGGACAAACACAATGTAAAATTGACAGTCTTCAAATTTGCTAAAGAAGGATTTCAAATTCAAACTTTTGCTCTCAGTACACACTGGTCTGGCTGCGGCGTTCGTCCTGTGAGGTGGGCGTGTCCGCTGAAGGCGTGTCGGACTCAGCTGTTATCTCTCTGGTGAAGTTGGAGGGGAACATCCCGGTTTTCCCATGAAGGACCCCCTCCCACCAGCCCTCCTCCACCTGAAAGATTAGTTTTAAAAGTGAGACGAAGCAGGTGTGACTAACACACAGGTAGGTGAGGAGGATCTCTGGCAGAGGATCGTCGTGTTAGAACTTAAGTTTTGCTTTAGGATCCTATCGTACGGAATCCCGCTGCTACCACAGAAAGGAAGCATTGACAAAATGTTCATTAAGGTCACAAACTGTTTTAGAATTTGCTTTATAAAATTGAAACGTTAAGAGATTTTAGGAGTTTTTCTTATGGACTCAGGAAATTTTGTTCTCGACTTCCAATGTTTTTGTATTTTTTGCTGCTTTCAAAGCAGTTTTAAAAACAACAAACAAACAAACTTCAACCTATTTTGAAAATAACATAAATATGATCATATTTTCATTTTAAAATGCATTCTGTTCAAAAGATTTATTTTTACAGTTCCTTAAAAAATCCAATCTTTCCAGTAAAAAAACAAAACAAAAAACTTAAGCAGAAGGTAAAATTTGTTCAATCAAAAGTAAAACATGTTGGAAGATTAAGCTCTCTTTCTTTAGTTATCCAAATTTATTATTGACCAAAATCTCAATTTTTAAGCTTTTTGTGATCATCTGTCTGTGAGGTCCTCAGTCAGCTTTAAGCTTTACCTCAGTAATGATCTCGATCACATCACCAACTTTCAGCTCCAGTTCGTCTTCATGTTGCGGAGCGTAGCTGAACGCAGCTTTACATCTGCGCTTACGGATCTGTTCTCCTGCATCAGAAAACATCCAGACACACAAACTGCTCAGGAGAACTCCTTTGACAAGCACTGACATGACTCAGATTGACCTCTGACCCTACAGTCTAAACCAGGGTTAGCATCCTAGAGAGAAAGGCAGTGGCACACATTATGTAGCAGAAGAGAGAGAATGAATAGAAAGAGTAAAAAGTATTCAACCGCAACTATTTCAATGAACCTCCATTTTTATGTCTTTAGTGAATCATTTTGACAAATGTGATGAAGAGGCTGAGACGTTAGGATCCATCTGCAAACGGTTTAATACAGCAGAGCGAAAAAATGACACAGAAGGGATCAAACAGGCAAGCAAAGGTCAAAAACAGAGAGGCGATGCAGAGGAACGAGTAAACAGGTGTGGGCCTGAATCAGGTGAGGCAGTGGAACGAGTAAACAGGTGTGGGTTTGAATCAGGTGAGGAAATGGAACGAGTAAACAGATGTGGGCTTGAATCAGATGAGGAAGTGGAACGAGTAAACAGGTGTGGGTTTGAATCAGATGAGGAAGTGGAACGAGTAAACAGATGTGGGCTTGAATCAGGTGAGGAAGTGGAACGAGTAAACAGGTGTGGGCCTGAATCAGATGAGGAAGTGGAACGAGTAAACAGGTGTGGGTTTGAATCAGGTGAGGAAGTGGAACGAGTAAACAGGTGTGGGCCTGAATCAGGTGAGGCATTGGAACGAGTAAACAGGTGTGGGTTTGAATCAGGTGAGGAAGTGGAACGAGTAAACAGATGTGGGCCTGAATCAGATGAGGAAGTGGAACGAGTAAACAGGTGTGGGCCTGAATCAGGTGAGGCAGTGGAACGAGTAAACAGGTGTGGGTTTGAATCAGGTGAGGAAGTGGAACGAGTAAACAGGTGTGGGCCTGACTCAGGTGAGGAAGTGGAACGAGTAAACAGGTGTGGGATTGAATCAGGTGAGGAAGTGGAACGAGTAAACAGGTGTGGGATTGAATCAGGTGAGGAAGTGGAACGAGTAAACAGGTGTGGGTTTGAATCAGGTGAGGAAGTGGAACGAGTAAACAGGTGTGGGATTGAATCAGGTGAGGAAGTGGAACGAGTAAACAGGTGTGGGCTTGAATCAGGTGAGGCATTGGAACGAGTAAACAGGTGTGGGTTTGAATCAGGTGAGGAAGTGAAACGAGTAAACAGGTGTGGGTTTGAATCAGGTGAGGAAGTGGAACGAGTAAACAGGTGTGGGTTTGAATCAGGTGAGGAAGTGGAACGAGTAAACAGGTGTGGGTTTGAATCAGGTGAGGAAGTGGAACGAGTAAACAGGTGTGGGTTTGAATCAGGTGAGGAAGTGGAACGAGTAAACAGATGTGGGTTTGAATCAGGTGAGGAAGTGGAACGAGTAAACAGATGTGGGTTTGAATCAGGTGAGGCAGTGGAACGAGTAAACAGGTGTGGGTTTGAATCAGGTGAGGAAGTGGAACGAGTAAACAGGTGTGGGCCTGACTCAGGTGAGGAAGTGGAACGAGTAAACAGGTGTGGGATTGAATCAGGTGAGGAAGTGGAACGAGTAAACAGGTGTGGGATTGAATCAGGTGAGGAAGTGGAACGAGTAAACAGGTGTGGGTTTGAATCAGGTGAGGAAGTGGAACGAGTAAACAGGTGTGGGTTTGAATCAGGTGAGGAAGTGGAACGAGTAAACAGGTGTGGTTTGAATCAGGTGAGGAAGTGGAACGAGTAAACAGGTGTGGGTTTGAATCAGGTGAGGAAGTGGAACGAGTAAACAGGTGTGGGTTTGAATCAGGTGAGGAAGTGGAACGAGTAAACAGATGTGGGATTGAATCAGGTGAGGAAGTGGAACGAGTAAACAGATGTGGGTTTGAATCAGGTGAGGAAGTGGAACGAGTAAACAGGTGTGGGTTTGAATCAGGTGAGGAAGTGGAACGAGTAAACAGTGTGGGCCTGAAATCAGGAGGAAGTGGAACGAGTAAACAGGTGTGGGCCTGAATCAGGTGAGGAAGTGGAACGAGTAAACAGGTGTGGGCCTGAATCAGGTGAGGAAGTGGAACGAGTAAACAGATGTGGGCTTGAATCAGGTGAGGAAGAGGAACGAGTAAACAGGTGTGGGCCTGAATCAGGTGAGGAAGTGGAACGAGTACAGGTGTGGGCTTGAATCAGGTGAGGAAGTGGAACGAGTAAACAGATGTGGGCTTGAATCAGGTGAGGAAGTGGAACGAGTAAGTTGTGGGGTTTGAATCAGGTGAGGAAGTGGACGAGTAACAGGTGTGTGTTTGAATCAGGTGAGGAAGTGGAACGAGTAAACAGATGTGGGCTTGAATCAGGTGAGGAAGTGGAACGAGTAAACAGATGTGGGTTTGAATCAGGTGAGGAAGTGGAACGAGTAAACAGGTGTGGGTTTGAATCAGGTGAGGCAGTGGAACGAGTAAACAGGTGAATCGAACTAGAATTGCTCAGACTTATGAGTAAACACAATCAAGACTTTGCATTGAAGTGCAGACTCGATTGAGTAGAAATGCTGGCGAGTCTGATGATGAACAGCTGTACATGGAGAAGCCTTGAGCGGTGGCTGATGAGAGTTGTAGTGAGGAAATGCTGAAGCCAACCAACAGAATTGAACTTGAACCCATAATGCACTCCTGCTGTGGGCGGGATCACGACAGTTGCTTTCAGATTTGAAAAAAATTCAACTTGGCTTTGAGTTACAATGAATTTTCCCCCTATGGATCATGGCCTCATTCATTCAACTCAGTTACTGTGACCCCGCCCACTGCTGTCTTTCAGTGAAACTTTAATGTAGATTTATTTTTGCCTCAGCCTCCATGAACAGTGAGTTTAAATTAATTATAAAACCTAACTTTTCTACAGTTAAAGCAATCAAACGTAATAATTCTCATGTTTTGAAACCGTCGCAGGTGAGATGACAGGTGGAGTGATGGGACACGAGCGTATGCATTACAGCTGGATTGTTGATCATGTTTTTGCCGTTGCTGACATTTATGGAGTTCTGTGTCCATATTAGGATCCTTTGGACCGGGCTTGCCGGTTTGGTCGGTGTTTATTGTCGCGGTGCTCGTCTTTGCTGGAGTCCAACATTGCAGCCAAACGGCCGATGAGTGGACAGTCTGCTCCTGGTAGAAGAGATTCACTATATTGTTCTATATGGCTTGGTTTTATTTTTACTCTTTTTGGATTTTGATGAGGTTTTTCTTTTAGCTGCAACACAAGAAACCTGATTTTTGGATTGATAAATTCCGTTTGTTGACAAACAACCAGCGAGGTTAGATTTCTCTCAGACTTTCTTTCTGTTCTGCCAAATGTCAAAATAACATTAAAACTACCGCTGACCACCACTGCATTTACTGGGGATGAAAACAGAAGAGTAACACTTTTCAAGTATAGAAAATGTATGTGACCATAATTAGCAAACAAACTAAATATTACAAACATTTACGTGCAACAAAAGCGCTATAACAGAATGAACAGACATTAAGTTACTCAGGTCTGTCTCTTATTGTAACAAAATATAATTCAGACAAAGTAAAATCATTCTCATGGTTGTGAAGTTTTTAGAAACATTGATGGTATTTTGTTTCTTTTAGTTTCAGTTGAACATAGATAAAAAAGTATTTCATCTGTTTTCCTTGTGCAATATTGTTGTAAAAGCACTTTTTTTAAGGTAATGCCAGAATGTTTTCAAAAGTGATTTTACCTCCTGTTAGTTAATTAAATTACATTTCAGATTTTGTGAATGTGTTTAAATATTTTTTGCACTAAAGTTCATTTTATGTTTTTTTAAGGAGAACATTTCAGATTGGCGCTTCATGTCATCAACATTGCTGACCGCTGCTCTAAACTGTTGACCCCCCCCCCCGCTCTGCAGTTGTTGGACTCACTATGAACTCGATCCACTGAGGGGCTTTAAGGTCCAACTTAACTTTTATTGTTATCAAACCCTTCTCAGTGTTCTTTCAAATATGATGATGATGTTTGTAGAAAAAAATATTCAATCATTTTCTAGGACATAGTCTCTGCAGAGCAAGCTCATGCAGAGAGTTGTGGGTGGGACTGTTGGCATAAAAGCTAGCTTCTGCTAATTACCCATCAACCCTATGTTTGCACTCTGCCGCTGCTTTACAGCCCCTTCTAACCCCAAACTTAACAATAGAGAAGCTAAAACTTGAGAGGACTATCATTTCTTTCCAGCCGTACAGTTCTGATCCAGATTCCAGCTCAGAGACCCATTTCAGTTTCTGTATCACAAGCAAGCTTTTTCAGAACCAAATGTTTTCCTCTGATACTAATCCATCACAATTGAAACAAAGAAAGACAGTTTTGTTGTTAAAAAGACCTTTTTCCCTGGAGGGGGTCTTTATCATGACCCTGCAGTTCTTCTTCTGTCCACAGGGCGTCACTCTTCTTCTTCTTTAATCTAAAGAGAAACTCTTGGGGAGGGACTGTTTTACACACTGAAAGGGTTTTTACCAGAGACTTCAGTTAAATAAAACTTTATTTTTTTATATTTTTCAAACACTTTGTACAGTTTTTTTCACCTTTAATATTAAAGCATTTTATTTGTTTAAGTGGAAAAAAATAATATTATTTTCATTGTTTTACATTAACACATATTTAAAGCTTTGGTATCTTTCCTTTTTTAATGTTTTCATTTACATCAGGATTTTTATATCTCTGCTTTCTACTATATTTTATCATCTACTATTTTTTAAACTCAGTTAAGATTCATTTTTATTCACATTTGGCCATTTTGGGGTTTTTTTTGGCCCACATTTAAACATAAATACTTGTATTCCTTTTACCCATTATTTCTATTATCAGTTACATGTATCTATTTTGTCTGTCTGGGTTTTTTGGAATCGTCCATTTTTTGGTTCTATATCATTTTTATTGTATTTCATGCTGTATCTCATGCTACAGTAACTAATTTAGTGACAAACAAAATACATTGATAGTAAATAATTTAGACTTCTACCACATCAGAAGAATATTTAAACACTATTGTCTCTTTTGAGTGTGACAGGAAACAGAACTGGTAAAAAAGAGACAGCTGAGAGAAAGTAGCTAGCATAGCGATACGCAGCATCATAGAAAGCAATCCCAATAAGTTCCTTCCCACACACGTGAGGCTGAAGATGGGGGGTTTGCCTCATCGTCATGGTGAGTTGTGACGTACCTTTTTTTCCAGGGCGTATGCTTTGGTCAGACACGGGGCTGGTGCTGCCGTTGGAAAGCTCTAGCTTGATTGCGTTCACCTGTCCTCCATCCCTCTTTCCCTCTTTTTTGATCTCCTGCAGAGATATGTAGAGTGGGGACAAAAGAAACTCAGTTAGCTTTATGCAAATTTAAAGAGATGCCATTTATCCTTTTCCTTCTGCTCATCTGGGAACAGTAGCGAGGACAGGAGCTACAATAATAATCAGTGATCCATACGGATCACTAGCCACGGTTCGGCACACGTGTAACGCCGACCACCACCGCATTATTTATGTCCCACGTCTCCTTTGAAAAAGAGATCCAATCACAGTGGGATTCTCTGTTAAAATAAAGGTTAAATAAATAAAAAAAATATCAGTTGTCCGTTCAAACTGAATGGGATTTTCATCACATTCATGTACATCGTCTTTGTTTTCACAACCGACACAGTTTCTGCTTAACGGTTATCCAAAAGCATCTTAACATGAAGCTCCTGCCACATGTGGGAGGAGCTTCCGTCAAAAACTGTTCTTGACTTCATCATGGAGGATGCAGATGATTAGAGACAAAATTAATTTCTTTTGAAAAGCGAAATAAAAGCATGGGTGCATGTCTCTGCACAGCCTCACCTGCACAGCCTCACCTGCACAGCCTCACCTGCACAGCCTCACCTGCACAGACTCACCTGCACAGCCTCACCTGCACAGACTCACCTGCACAGACTCACCTGCACAGCCTCACCTGCACAGCCTCACCTGCACAGCCTCACCTGCACAGCCTCATCTACAGATACTAATAACTGTCTGAAATATTTCAATGTTCCACCAGTTGGTTTTTTAAATTCAACTATTGATTTTAAGAACAAATTTTACATTTTGTTCTAACTGTTTTATTCGAAATTTAATTTGGTAAGGGGGGGGGCACAAACACTCCATATTTGATATTTTCAAAACTATTTTCAATTATTTTTTTCTTTCATTTTTTTCAGATTTGGTCTCATATGATGTGTGTGAGTCTATATTTATGCTTTGAAGTAATTTGTATATGTTTTATCAAGTATGTGTTTTGAAATATTTCAACAAATTCCTTTTAGGTTTTTATCTTGTTATTTTTGTGTTTTACTGATCTGAAAAATGATCCTAACTGTGACCCTAAAACTGTGACCCGATCCGAACCTTGAGTTTTGTGATCCGTTCCAGTCCAAGCTAGAATACATTTCTAGATCACAGATTGGGTCTGAAAATATTACATGGGTTAAACCATTCTGTCAGCTGTATATTCGGCTTTCAACCAAGAGATGATTCAGACATCCCAACGCTACCACGCCTATGAAAAGTCAACATGCAGTGCAGATCCTCATTTCTGCAACAAGAAGTGCTGAAGTTTAACATAAATGTAGTAAAACGTGCTGAAGTAGTAGCTTAGAGAGGTACTTTATGAAGAACTACTCCATGCTAAACCAGCATTTTAGCATTTATGAGGTTAGAAGTTGAATCACTGCAGCAAAGATTCAATCTAAAAAAAAGATTTAAATGTCTGCAAAAAAATAAAAAATAAATATGTAGCTGATAGTACTTAGAGATATGTATGCTACTATATCCTTTGCATTACTATGGAAATATAATCAGATTAAGCGTTGATTTATGTTGAATATTTCAAACAGTTAAGGTTAGAGTTTTTAAACAAGTTTGAAAAGTGGAATAATCCATGTTGAATGGAGTCATTAATTTTTACATTAATGAGCATAAGCATTCACTAAACTGTAAAGGACAGCAGACATTGTGGTCACTGAGGTTAGATTAAAAAGTAACTCATTTGATTAACTACTTTAAAAACAACATTTTTACTCTATAGATCAATATTGGGGGCTGTAAATCAACCAAATACTACACATAGGCTCACAGAAACTCACCCAGATTCATTCAGAAACAGTATTTAGAAGAACAGAGAAGGTCAGAGAGAGCTCCACTGTGTCTTTGTAGATCTGGAGAAAGATGATGACAGAGTGTCCAGAGAGGAACTATGGGATTGGATGAGGAAGTCTGGAGTGACAGAGAAGTATGTTGGAGCAGTGCAGGACATGTATGAGGCTGTAAGACAGTGGTGAGGTGTGCTGACGGGGTGACAGAGGAGTTCATCAGGGATCAGCTCTGAGCCCCTTCCTGTTTGCAATGGTGATGAGACTGTGGTGAGAGCAGCCATGTTGTTGGACTAGAAACAGAGAAGAAAAGACAGGAAGCAGAGCTGGAGGTATCAGAGATGAAGATGCTGAGGTTCTCTTTGGGAGTGACCAGGATGGATAGGATCAGGAATGAATCCATCAGAGGGACAGCACATGTTAGAGGTTTTGGAGATAAAGTCAGACTGAGATGTTTGGACATGTTCAGAGGAGAGACAGTGAAGATATTGGTAGAAAGATGCTTAGTCTAGAGGTCTAGAGGAAGACCAGAGAGGAGGTTTCTGGATGCAGAAAATGAAGACATGAAGGTGGCTGCTGTTAGAGGATGCAGACGACAGATGGATGAAGATGATTGGCTGTGGCAATCCTTAAGGGAGAAGCCTTGTGTGCACAGTTTGGTGCATTGGGTCTGGAGGTTGGGGACGTTCTGGTAGAAGGCGCAGGGGATGAGCGTGATGCTGGCATCTCAGCCAATAGGAGAGCAGTGTGGACAGCGTTGCAAGGTTACTTTTCACAGTATTATTTTAGTTTTTCTTATAATTATTTCTATTTTGTTTGTTTGTGTGTTCGTAATAACGAGGGGTTAATCTTATTGTTTAATTGCATGTGTGAGGAGCAGTGATTTATGTTTTTATGTACAGCACCTGGAGCTTTTTCTAACATGAAAGGTGCTATGAAAAAAAGAATTAGAATTTTAGAATTTGAATGAAAAAGAATAATTATTTAGACCAGCTTTAGAATTAGAAACACTGCATTGAAAGTTTAGAACAGACATCAGTTTAATGTCTTTTTTTGAACAGTGAAGGAATCTTTAGCAGCTCATTCCCAAAATAAATTATTAATATTAAAGAGGTTCAAATGTAAAATACATCAGTCATGTTGAATAATTAACATGTTAAGCGTAATTTAAATAAAGCAGCTTGAATTTTCTTGGAGGCTTTTGCCATTTCCTGATTTTTGGGCACAAATGAAATCTCTGCAATCCAAAAGTAACCCTGAGTTAAAAGGAAATCTAGCAGAAAAGAAAGGAAGTAAACATGAATCATCATATCTGCACAGGATGCACCTGCCTTCTGCTGTGTCGGGTCCATGTGTTTATTTGTTTTATGTCTAAAGGTCCTTCACGCTTCTTAAAATGCTGATTATCTTTTTGTAGCAGTGCTAGCTGTGGATGTCAACAGTAAGCTAAATTATTAGATTGTCTGGGACCTACTGTATTAAACTGCAAAATGATGAACTTTCCCTGTAAGAAAACGACTTCATCAACTGACCTGTGCAGACCAATGTCTAAAACACGTTTGTGACTGCGGAGCAACATAGGATTTCCTGTCTTAGCAAATATGATTTAGTAAAATCACATTTATTTCTCACAAACTGAATATAAACTTATTAAAACCCCAAATCTACAACATAAAGACACCTTTAGAGAAAACATCCCATAACCTGGAAACAAAACAAAGCTGTGAGTAAACTAATAATTAAGTTAATTCAATAAAAAAGAAGAAAAGGAAACTTGAATGACGTCTGTATGTAGCATCACTAAGTATTTAACAAAATGGCAGCTGTCCAGGTGAATCCTGCCTTTGTCCAGCCGGGTTAGGCTCTGACACCCCCATCACCTGAAAGGGGACAAAATGGTTAGGAAAATGTTTTATTTAAAGAAAATTACGTTATCAATATCATTATTTGACACTGATTTAAAACTTTCCTGAAAGTTTCAGACTCTGAGTAATTGTTAATATTTCTGTTTAGCCTTATTTGAAATTCAATCGGATCTGGATTGTTTTAGGTCAATAGATAAAAGACCTGGTTTAATTTAACTTTGTAGATGAGTGCTTCTTGTTCGTAGACAAAAGACAACGGCTTCTTTTCCTTCATGTTCTGGGAGAACCTGAGCTAGTGGACAGGTTAAGAGATACAGCTCCATGTTATTGGACTCATCTCCACACACAGCCTGAGCTGTGAAAATCATCCCTCTCTACCAAACTAAAACATTTTTACTTAAATGTTGATAAATATTTGGGGTTTTAAGAAATGTAAGCTTGTAGATGATGCAGCAGATGAATTATTCAGCAGAGTTTTACTGCTCTAAGTAGACATCAGCTACTGCTGGAATATGCATTCTGTTTTATTTCTGGAAACTGGTTTCAGGAAAAGGAACTGTTTGTCCTCACTGGAGGCTCTCCTGTCAAATCAAACCACGTGATCCAATCTCATTACATCGCTAATGAAGAGAATCCAACTCTCCCACAGAGAACATCGTCACTTCTGTAAGAGTGCAAGCAGAAGTTGTCGTATGAGTATAAATATGTACCCGGCTGAGCGCACAGAACTTCCTTTGTGACTAATGTGGTTTCCAGTTGTTGCAGATAAAACCTGAAATGGTTTCACAAACGACAAACACAGTAGATGCATCTCCAGTGAGACACTATTAAAGGTTACAGTCTCAGGCTGCAGCTTATTAAAAGAAGAACTCTTACACACATTCAACTTTTTCAGAGATTCCACCTCTCCTCACTCACATCAGCTGTGCAAGGCTTTGTACCTCTAAGTCCTGTAACTACAGTCTTGTGACAGTTCAGTCCGCTGCATTACCGCCTCCCTCTGTCTCTTCCACACAAACATTACATTCCCACTAAAGCTCTGCAGGCTCATTGTCTGCAGAGTGGTGACATTCAGTCAGCACAAATGCCGCCTGACAATGGGCGGACTTCTGTAGCACTCTCTCACTGTGTCCTGTTGGCCCGGCGTTGTGGTACTTGTCCACTTCCTTTTATCAGACACTGAAAAAGATACTTCCTTCTTCTTCTCACCACAAACCCGTCTGACATTGTTACGTTTTATTTTGCATTCTCATTCGTGGATCCTACAGCTACAGGTCTGATCTGAGCGGGAGTTCAGAGAAAGTAGAAGATGGTAACATCATGAAATAACCAGGTAGAAAGAACAATCTGGAAGGGGCGGGGCCTGTCTACACTCAGTTGTTATAGTCTGTTGTTAACATCGTGTTTTAGATAGTCAACTATCTCAAGTTGATGCCGTTCATCAAAGATTTATGTACATACTTTAAAAACCATGGAAATACTTAAGTTAATCAGAAATTGTCTGAAGTTATCAGCATTTTTATTACTTGAATGTACCACAAAAAGAGCACTAAAACCTTTATTTTTCAGAAAAGAGTTACAGTTTCAGAATGTAAACTAGTATATATGGCTTCATCACAGCAAAGTGCTGAGGTACAAGTTACTATGTCACAAATTGAACTAATACCAAAATTTGCAAGCAGCAGCACTCTATTCATGCCACATATTAGTGGTTTAGTGTGCTAACAGAAGACTGAATAAGTAAATGTCAAACCACAGCGACAAAAAAATCTAGTTATTGCCCACAGAAGACAAATAAACTGTGAATGCTCAGAAATGTTGATGGCACAGAAGTTGAATTTACTTACATTCCAACCAGAACTGTAGTTTATATGTATATATATTGATTGATTGATTAGTTTATTTCAAGCATCGATTGAAAATTCAGGACAAAACACACAATTATTTCAAACTCATTACAGAAACAATAAGATGCATTGATTAGAAAATAGAAAACAAACAAAAATAAAATATATTTGTGTCACATTTGGTTCATTCATTCTTTGTGATTATTAACTAAAGTCAGTAGAGTTTGATTGATTGATTGAAAAGGAGTGGGAAGAAGCGAACTTATGTAATCCAACCCCTACTTGATTACTTCATTTAACAGTTTTGCATAACTATGTCATGCGGTTGTTGTTTTTTTTTTTTTTCAATACATTCCCAATAGTAAAGTAAAGTGCTTGTTGATTATTGATTAATCTTATAAAACATTATTTCAGTAAACAGTAACATCAATCATGCATCAAGTAACTAATATGTAATACTCATTGATTATCATCAAAATACAATGTCAATATATGACTTAATATATCTGCTGCTAAAATTTGTTTGAAATGAAATAAAGTGTTTGAAGGGGAACTTGTTCCTGTCCACTGATTGATTTTTGATTCTAATACTTCAGGAAAAGGTGTCATCTTCCCAAAAACAGACCCCCTAAAGATACTGTATGTTTTCTCTCCTAATAGGCAAAACCCCAGAGAATGGAGGACATGTTTTCCCTCGGCTGAATGGAGAAGCTTTTTCAGAGGAAGTTCACAGGAAGTAATTAACAATGAAACTTTTGCAGAGTTTTAACATCTTCAAAAGTAGTTTACATGTATAGTTTTTCAGTGTAACTTTGTAATCATTACTAGTTTGCAGTCGGATTGATCCAAAATGTCCAGAGCAAAACCATTCCTTCTTTGGTTGAACATACAGCTCGTCTGTTGATGAAGACATAGCGGTTGAGGGTTTCTTTTGCAGGTACTCACCCTAACGAAGTTATCGGGGAAAAGGCCTCTGCGTCCACCGAGCTCACCCTCCCAACACCCGCCATCGTCCCGCCGTATGTTAGTGATGATGTCGCCCACCGTCAGGCTCAACTCGTCTTCCTGCTGAGCCTCATAGTCGAACTCCACCACTGCTTCCACTGCACACAGAGAGCAATAGTTTCAGGAGGCCATACTCTCTCAGACATCTACAGTTTGAGGATGGTGCAGCTTTTAGTCACTACATTGAGGGGAAATGAAAGAAAAACAAACTCTGAGAACGCCATGTAAGTCACAAACTTGCATTCTTAACTCAAACTTCAAATTAGACTCCAACCTAGAGAATTGAACACTTGGTTTAAAAATGTTTTTTTTAATTTTTTTTAATGATGGTGGTTTCCCAGAGGTAAACCACCATCATTTATTTGTTTAAAGATCTCTTTAGTTGTAATTTGGATGTTGTTTCATTTGTGAAAATGCATAAATCCAACTTCCTGTAAATTAATATCAACTTTATTAAATTCAGTTGCAGGAGCAGCACCATAAAATAAATACAGGATATACAGGAAAGAAGAACTCTCACATTCACAACGAGACATCGAAGCAGACAAAAAATACCCAGTTAATGTAACTGAAAGCTTGCTGCAATAAGTGAATAGAATTTGTCACAATTAAACATAATTTTAACTTAAAGGTTTTAAAACGCAAGAGCTGGCTTTGGTTTGTGATGAAAAACCCATTCAGGTAGAGACAATGAACGTCTTCAACATTTCCCCTCCATCTTCTGAACCTGATGATTCCCTTTTAGGGTCACAGCATTGCTTATTTATCCAAGTCCTAATCTTTATGCTGCTCCACTCCCACAAACAATTCAAGCACTTGGGTTCAAGATGGCTGCAAAACAAGACACCTAGCCTTCCTCAAGTATGAAATGAACAAACCCTTTTAGAGCCTGTACTGGTTATGTCAGATGTCTTGGGACTTCACTCCTCCTCAATAAATCTGTAATTTGTGAAGCTTTAGCACAATTTCAATATGGAAGATCTTCTTCATCTCAGATCTGCTGGATGTTTATTCACCTCTCCTCACATCATCAATTGGTCTCCACTCTGAGCCAATAGCTCAGGGGTAGGGAACCCTGGTCCTCGAGAGCCACATTCCTGCATGTTTTCTACCATACCCTGCTCTGGCATGTTCTTATTGGATGAACACACCTGACCCAGGTAATTGTCATGAGTCCCTACATTGATTACCTGGTGCAGGTGTGTTCAGCCAATAAGAACATGCCAGAGCTGGGTATGGTAGAAAACATGCAGGAATGTGGCTCTCGAGGACCAGGGTTCCCTACCCCTGCAATAGCTGAAGAGGTTTCTTTCTTCACAGCCAATCAAACTCCTGTTTTTAAATTCAACAGTTTGTTTATTTGCATTCCAGATATTGTGTTGGATCATCTCTTCCCTCTTCTCCTCTTGGTTCTTTGGTTCGTCACGGTTCGTCTTAACCACCATCAGCGTCTGGGTTCTGGGGTCTCTTCACTGGTCCAAGATCAACACTATTATGGAAGACGTCTCTGGAATAGAGCCCAATGACTCGTGACTGCTCATGCGTCAGTTAAATCTTTCAATCCTCATTTTAAGACCTCTTCTTATTGAAATCAATACATTTTACTTTTAAATAACATTTGGGAAAACATGAGTAATACAGTGACACAAGAAAGAGTTTCATGCCCAAAATCTGTGCAGACCTCTTGACTCTGCATGAGTGAAGAAGAGAAAAACGGTCATGATGGGGTAATGATCTTTTATTGCTGCCCAAACTCCAATAGAAAAGCACAAGTGAGATGGACCAGTTAGATCTCTGGATGATAAATGGATTTATGACTCAGATATTTTCTAAGCAAAAAGAGACACACTTATGGCCTAAGAAGGTAAGTTAGGTAGCCTTTTTAGTCAAGTCTCCAATTGTTTTAGCAAATGTTTCCCATAGAAAGATTCAAGTCATTTACAGAATCAGAACACGCTTGTCTGAATCTGATTTAGTCCTAAACTCTCAGCTGTGATTTAAGTGAAGAAGTAAACACAACAGTGTATGTCATTACAAGAAAAGCTGAGATGAATGTTTACAGCCGGACACATGATGATCATCACATGCTTGAACAAATCAACACAATCATTCTTTTAGAACCAACAGCGTAAAGAAAGCAGTTGAAGTTGAAGCATCACAGTTCCACGGGCAGCTGGTGTCCTCAAATAGACCTGATGAAGCAGGGGTGCTCACACTGTCGAGATGACAACAGCCAAAAGATCTATCTATAAATAAAAAACACCCCCCTCACCCTCCACGGGTGGTTTCTCCTCTCAGCTCGGGTCTTCTACCAGAGTCCTGGGAGCTTGAGGGTCCTGCAGTATCTTATCTCTTCTGGACTGAGATGTCTGAGGTCTTTCCAGGATCTGCTGTAGCCCCTTCTCCAGTTTGGAGGTTACAGCCCCAAGTGCTCCAATGACCACGAGCACCACTGTCACTTTCCCCTTCCAAGCTTTCTCCAGTTCCTCTCTGAGTCGTGGTATTTCTCCAGTTCCTCATGTTCCTTCTTCTTGATGTTACCATCTCTTGGTTCTGCTACATCCACCACAACAGCTTTCCTCTGTTCTTCATCCACCACTACAATGTCTGGTTGGTTCTCCATTACCATCCTGTCTGTCTAGACCTGTGTAAACCTGTCCGGAAAAAAAGATTCTTCATGACATAGGCCCTTTAAAAGACTCATTTGGATTTAGTTCATCAGGAAATGACAAGTGCATTATCTAAGATCTAATAAAAGTCAGAAGTCAAAGATCCTGTAAAAGAGAATTAACATAAAATAAACAACACTTAAAATAACTGATAAAACTGTGATAAATAGGTAGACAAAGCAGTATGTAATCTGCTTCCTGCACACACCCCTGGACCGCATACCCATTGGTCACACACATGCCCCCCAGGAAAGATCAGTGTCCCACTGATCCACCGCCTAACGGAAGCACGGGTCTGGGCAACCAAATAGCATTGGAACGAGCCGTCCAGCAAAGCCCTACAGGCACAGTAACAACAGGCGCCAGTGGGTCACGTGGGTCATCCCCCCACACACACATCAGTTTCATGTGTTGATGACGGCACCATGAGAAGCTCAGCTCTTTAATGAAACAAAGAAATTACCAACAAAGTTCCATACAAAGTGGATTCAAGCCTGTCATTTTATCAATAAAATACAGCTTTTATAATGAACTACGACGAGTTTCTGTTGCATCTATCTGACACGTCTTCGTCTGATCAAAGGTCACAACTGAGACAAGCAGAACAGCTTATTACTATACCATCATGGTGTCAGTAGCTGCTACACATTTGTGCACAACGAAAAACAGTTTAGAAATGACACTGTTTCCATTAAATCATAATTTTGGGATAAAGCACAAACCAACTCATGCGATAAGTCATTAAAAACACGGTGATGGATGAGAACAAGTGTTTGTTTTTTTTTTACTTGATTCACTAAAAGGGGGCATTTGGATGATATCACTGCAGTGTGGCGCGCCCCCTGCGCAGGTGCTGCGCAGGTGCTGCGCAGGTGCTGCGCAGGTGCTGCGCAGGTGCTGCGCAGGTGCTGCGCAGCTCGCTCATTTACAGTCTCATCAAGCCTGTTCAGCAGTTTAAATAATGACCATTCAAACAAGAGAGCAGCTGCATTTTTTGTTTCTGTTTAAAAACACGACAAATTCAGTTTAAGTTTGTCACAGCGCTCATCCTCAAGGAGACGTCCACAGATGAAGCGAAGATGAATCTTTACGATTCTGTATGATAGCTGTGACGCTGTGGGATCTGTCGTGGCGCCGTTGTGCTGCGTTCACAGCAGACAGTTTCCACTACAGTTTTGCAAAAAAATGTCTATTTCCACACACCCCAAAAACCACCTCCTCTAAGCTAAAAACCCTTTATTTTGAAAAATGACTAAATGAAAAATGACTAAATGTCTAAATTGTGGTGTTTCCGTTAAGAGAATTTATTATCGAAATTCAAATTTGCAAAAGTTCAGAGTTAATGGAAATACAGCTAGTGTGTAACAACACCGCTGTCTGCAAATCAATACTTTTCATGAAACTGCCTGTTGCTGCTGTAAGTCCAGCAGGATTGTCTTCCAGTTCTGTCTGGAGACAGTGAAAAACTGCTTCAGCCAAAACTAAACACTACACAAAGGGGAACTACAAACGGTCCGGGGGTGGACGGCGCTTCTCGAGTCGCGTGTGCGTTTCCTCGCAGAACAGTTTCTTTGTTGGGTTTTCTCTGCCTCATGGAAGAAGTTCCTCTTTAAGCTGCTGAGCTTCTGTGAAACATGGGCAGGCTGACCTTACTCTGATGAAAGCCCATGATAGCAGAGCTGGGAACATAGAATTATCATTTTCCTGATCAACAAACTCAAATTAATTGATAAAATCGATTTATCGGACAGGCCAACTTTCAGCTCACGGTTCTGGATTTTACTTCATGCCGATACCTCCAACATCCACCAACTCATCTACTGAAGCTGCAATATCCCCATCCAGGGTCGCGAGGATGTAGACCCTCCCCAGGTACTGAGGGGGGAAAGGCCAGGTTAACCTGGGACAGTAGGCCTGTCCATCTCAGGGCATGTTGCAACAGAAAATGAGAAAAGCCTGATCAGTTTCATCAACTGCTATAAGTGGTTTGATATGTGACATAGAAAAGAGCTCATCAACTTAACTTTAAGCTTAACCTTTATTTGGTAAAAACTCAACTTTAACTAATAAGTTAATAGTTTGCTGAAGAGATTGTTTCTATGTTTAAAAAAAAAACTGGATACTGATCACAACATTCACACAATTATGACATTTTATAATAAAAAAAAAACTATTTTCCTGAACCTAGCTAAATAAGCAGAGTTCATATTTATAAAGGCGGCCCAGATGAATGATCAGACCTGCTGTCTGTATGTCAACTGTAAGTTCATTCTGTTCTCCATGTTTAAGCTTTATGATTCATTATTTCATCTAATTCAGGCAGAAATACCTGCATTTACTGTTAACAAAAGACAAATCTGCCTAAGAAAATGCATTTTAACAAGTTAGTTGACACTCACTCAGCTTCCTTAAAGAGCATCAAGATAAACAAGAAAAACTGTATTTCCTGTAGAAGTGTTGATGTTCCGGTCAGGGCTGGAGGTGGAACTCTGGAGGCAAATAGGTTTTTCTGCAACCATTTACCCCTCTTTTCAAAAGGGGTAAATACATTTGGGTGAAGGAATGTTGATTCAAACACAAGCAGCATCTCCCTTAATGTTGCAAAGGGTATCAGCTGATCCAACAGAAGGAAACAGTAACAAATGTGCTGTTTAGCCTTTAGCTCTAAGGCATAAATTGCCTCTCACATTTTAGTATTTCAACCTCTTGATAAAAAAAAAGTTCAATGATTTGCTTTGATGCTATTTGCTAATAAAGGTTACAACAGTGGATTACAATAACATTGATTTCTAAAATAAAAAAGGAGGAGGGGCTTCAAATAAGGATCCTCTTGACAGGTCAGCTCTGCAGAACTCATGAAATAAATGCATAACTTCATTAATAACTTGGAGTAAAAATGAATTAAACTGAAATAATAAAGCCTTGTGCCGTTTTATCAGCAGATAACTAACGTATTTGATATGAAAAACTTGGGCAGGACAGCGGTTCACAGACCACACATCTTATCAAACTCCCAGTGAGGAGCTGAGTTCATGAAAGTGAAAGCTCTGCAGGTTTCAGACAAGAAAGGAAAATGGTTTGTGACCCCATTAAATATTAGAGATAGGAACTTGGGCCCAACGCGGGGGGGGGCGGGGGGACAGGGGTCTGCCATCGGGGGTCAGTCTGCCAACTGACCCCAACATATCCCCTTCCTCATACAAACATGCAATAGGGAGAAGGGGAGGGTGTCTGTATTGCGGTGCGCTGCGGGGGGTGGACTACCTGCCAGTGCCCTCCTCCTGTGGCCGCTGCAGGGATTTGCCCCTCCCCTCGATTTTATTTGCACCTTAGACATTTAGGACCCTTGGTGGGGGGGTGCTTGGACATCACTGCCAGCAAACAGTCGATGTCCTTTCAGTGCCCCTTCCGCCAATTTTAACCGCACCATAGACATGTAGGGCCGCTGGTGGGAGGGTGACGGGGCATCTCTGCGAGAAATCAGGAGATGCCCTGTTAAGGCCTTCTCACCAATTTTAACCGCACCCCTTTAGTACACACACCTCTAACACCACAAACATACACTCTAACAAGCAAACACGCACGCATCACACAAGGAAGGTGGGACCTTCGACCTTCTGTCCCCTACCCCATCCCTGGCGGGGGTGCGGGGAACCTCGGCCTGGTGGTCTAGTCTCTTGGGTGCCGGTCTCCTGGGCCCGGCAGTCTCCTCCCCACGCCGGGAGTGGGATCCCCGAGATTTAGCAGGGGATCAATCTACATCGGAGCCGGGGGGTGTCCAGGTCTCGGTGGTGCGGAATCCGGTCCCTGCTTTCGAGAACTAGTCCTCTCCTTAACTCCATCAGTGGGTGTGCCTGGTCGGGCCTTGTTTTGTACATCACTCCTTGGGCCTCTGTTTCTCTTGGGTTCTCTTCTGCTCGGCGGGGGTGGGCGGCCTCTGCCCTGCTTCTCCGCTGGACCTTCGCGGTGGGGGCAGGCGGTTGTCTGGAGTGTGGGTGGGTTGCCCTTGGGGGCCCTGGCTCGTACCTGGGGTGGGGCGGGGGGTCCTCTGCGCCACTGGGTGGTGGTGGGGCTGCTCCTCGGGGTTGGGGGGCTCTCCGGGGGTGGGGTCCCGCGTTGGCCCTCCTGGCGGGGTGGGGGGGCTGCTCCTCTGGCTGGGCTGGGGCCTGCGCTCTCCGTGTTCCTGTGCCTTCCTGCTCTTGGGTGTGGGGGGCCTCTGCGGCGGTCCCGCGTGCCCCGGTCTGGGTGCTCGGCGGGATTGCCCGGCGGGCGGTCTCTCTCCGCGGCTCCACGGCGGGTGTTGGGGATCTTGGCTGCGGCTGCTGCCCCGGGGGGTCTTGGCGTGGGGATGGCCGGGCGCTCTCCCCTGAGTACATTCCATCACCACCCACCTCAGTGAAACATAAACACTCACCTGAGCACTAACCGTTTGTGTGACAGAATGAAAGTCTTTATCTGAATGGGTTTGTATGATGGAGTGTGTGAGCTGCTGTTATAGCTGAATTGCGTACATGTGTAGTATATGTATAGTATATGTGAGTATGTTTAGTTTAAATGCAGAGACTATTTTGGCCAACAAGTGTGTGTGTAACTATAGAGCGTGTGTGTAGACAGGCCCCGCCCATTCTAGTTTATCACTTAGTCCTGGTTGTTTTATGATGTTGCTTCCCTCTGTTGCCATCTTATCTCCCCCCCACCCCTCCCCCACCCTCTTCCCTTTTTCCGTCCGGTCCAACGACAAAGAAAAATAAATAAATAAAATAAAACATAATCAATATAAATAAAGTTTAGCATTAAATACAACAGGAGTTTATACTCAATAAATCCCTGTTGTGACAGTAACATCTGCCCAACACAAGAAGCTCTCAGCCCACATCTGTTGGCTCAGCTGTTGGACAGGACAAGTTAATAAAAAAAAAAAAAAAAAAAAAATATTAGAGATAGATTGTTTCAATAGATAGAAATGTCAATGTGGAGCAGAAATACTTGACTAACAACGGAAAACCCTTTCACTGTGTATCTCTGTATTTGTAGTTTACTGTCTTAAAGAAGTTTAGTTTAAAACTCGCAGATTTTAAATAGAATTAAAGTTTCAGTTATTTTATTTTTTTTTGCTTTGAAACTGTTTTCACTGCAGCTTTGAGGAGTGAAATTGAAATCCTGCATGTATGCTTTTATAGATCCTAAAATATCAACTTACTCCAGTTAAAATGAGTTTTTTTGGAACAAATTTTCAGGTTTGTATTTCTGCACTGATACTGAGAAACTTTAGGAAATTCATAACTGTCAGATTCACAGCAGAAAATGTGATGGGAGTCAGACAAGGTAACCAAAGAGCAGAAGAACCACGAGGATCCAGGAGTCTAGTTCAGGGTGTGAGCAGTGTACACACAACCAGAGAACCAGGACGCTGAGACACTGAACTGAACAAGCACTCATCTTAAACACACGATGAGAGGCGCCTCGTACCACAGGAGGAGGAGAGGGTGCCCATGACAGAAAAGTAAGTTCAAAAGTGATAGTTAACACTTCTCCAAATATTCAAACAAGTTACGAGAGATTAAAGACCAAATCATCAGGGACAATTTTAGCCGTCAGCATCTAATCGTTTCTTCCTCTGTGAAATACAAGATCTCCTCCGACTCTGCATGGTGTTTGTGTCTGAAGTTTTCTGAATGTTCAATGTTCTCGTGCTAACGTAACAGACTGTTGTCATTTATCGTTGTTGTCTTGTGTTGAAACGGGACGTTTGATTTGGAGAAAGGAGTGTACAGAACTCTATTTACACTCCCCTTCAGTTCCTGTGTATGACAGACGGTGGTGAAAGGGCTTCTGGGTATGTGAACGGAAAGGGTTCTGTGAACATGTATCTCATTCATTTACGACTTTAAATCGAGTACATTTACAAGTTTTTTTTCTCTTTTATGATTTTCAATCTTGTAAATGTACAAGATTGAAAATCATAAATTTAGCCCATGACTTTTAAAGTCCTAAATATACGATTTTTTTCTCTTAAATTTACAAGATTTTAAACCATAATTTTAAAAATGAAATTTTCTTCATGAAGTGACCCTAATATGTCCAGAAAAACCTCAACTTATGTTTTCATAGCGTTATTCAGTATTTCCCTTTAAATTCCTTGAGAAGAAAGATGTGATGTTTTCTCTGAATATATTGATAATGTAATTCAGTCCCTGCAGTAAAATGACCAAAATCCTCTGCATGAAAGAGACCCCCCCCCATAAATAAATAAAAAGATAACACGCACGCACACACTTAGAACATCTGGAGTATTAGTTAATGATCAGCCATGAAAAAAGGTTAATGGCGTAAGCACCGGGAGCTGTGATTGGCTCGTGGGCCTCAGATCTGCATCCATCTGGAGGGAGGGCATCTCCACGCGGAGAATGAGAGGATGCGCGCGCGCGTGCGCCCTCCGCACACGCGCAGCGCGTGGAGTCATCCCCAGATGAGCAGAGAATGCAGATGGACACGAGGGAATGTAAACGTGTCAACATCTGCAAATCATCCATGTGTCCCGCCGCGCGCCTGGAACGCGCCCGCGCCGCCGCGCCGCACACCCGCGCGTGTCTTTCTAATCACGCCTGAGTAAAGCTTCGGGAAACCCGCAGAAAACGCAACCTTTGATTAGCGCTGCGCCAGGCGGGCGGAGGAGACGCCAGCGCGCATCTGGAGCGCCGATCCATCCAGATGCGCGGAGGCGCGGCCACAAAAAGACGCAGCTCACCCATTGATGTGTCCCGGTGTGCGGCTGCTCACGGCGGTAGTCTCCAGTGATCGGGCGGTTCGAGCCGAGCCGAGCCGAGCCGAGCCACAGCCTTCACAGATCCGCTTCAGAAGCGGGGTGAGGAGGAGCGTCAGGCGGAACCATATTCTTCCTCTTTTTCTGACCAGTGACACAACAGAGGAGGCGGCAGAGAGCGGACAAACACGGAACAACGAAGCCCCAAATGAGGATGCCTTCGAGTGCGCCTCGGAAAATCGGCTTTCTCCGTTTGTAATTCCAAAAGTCAGCGGCGAGGAGAGACGCGAAATCCACATGAAGGCACAAAAAAGTCACACAGTACTGGGCTTAATACAGATAACGGGTACTTCCTTAAGGTGTCCAAATGATTTTTTCATTAGGCTACAGCCAATGATTATGAGCACGAGCTCCCAGTAAACAGAAAGGTTCTGACGTCAGAATTCAGATCCGTCAAAGGCAAAAGGCAGAGATATTCTGTCTATAAAATACTGTCATGAACATTTCTAGCAACAACATCCAGAAGAAAATATGTAAAAGTTTAAGTATAACAATATTTACAATTGTTAAAAGGTTTTTGGAGAAAAGAATCTTACCTTCTTTACCTCGTTTTTAAATGAGCGTTTTTGGGCTTAATCATTTATCCATGTTTAAAACAAATAGAAACCAGTTGTGAGCAGGACGTTTAAAATTCCCATAAAACCACAATGCATCACTAGATCAATGCACACTCAGAATCTCGCGATAGCTTCTTGAAGGAGACTGTGCTGGCTCCACTGGTGCGATCAGCAGATGTGTTCAATTGTAGTCTTGGAGTTTCACAGCAAATGTTTGACCAAATCAATGGCCAGGACATGTGATGCAGGCCACGCCCACATGCAGAGAATGTGCTGGCAGCAGCAGAAAGAGAGGGAAGAGATGATGCAGCCTTCAAGATCAGGGAGGGTTCTGTCACAACCTTGGATATATATATATATATATATATATATAATATATATATATATATATTATATATATATATATGTATATTACTGTATTGGGCGTCCCTCGTGTGACGTTTCTGTGCACTGAGTCTTTCTGAGAGAAGAACTGAGGAGGTACAAGCAAGTATGCAAAGAATCACTAAAGAGGACATCATGATTTGCTATCAATTTCAAACTCCTTAATGACAAAATAATCTGATGGAGAGGATCATCCCAGGACAGTTATCACATTTTGATAGAGAGAAATCAGGCTGGAATGGGTTAGGTGATAAAGTGTGTTCTAGTATTGTGCTAGTTTGGTTCATCAGTGAATATTTTTTATGAATGTTTTAAAACCAAGCTGATGTTAATTGCACGTGCTGAATCGCCTGCACACATTTTAAGGGTGAGGCTAAATGTTGTGTCAGTCACACCGTGACTATTCCAACATAATTGTTTAAATTGGGTTCTGGTTCCTGTTCACAAGCGAGCAGACGCATGCCTTCAACTCTCTGTCTTTTTAAAGTTAACAAGCGACTGATCACAAAGCTCCTGTTCATCAGCTACTGATAAAAGCAGTCATTCTGCAACAAAGAGAGTTGAAGATGGCACCAAAGAAAAATCTAGAAGTCGACTTAACGGAGCGCAGAGCTGCGTTAGCCGACATCCAGGCTAAGCTACCATTTGCTTCAGCTCGACGCTAAGATAACAAAAGTCCTACAACAGTTGGCAATGACAGGTCCAGTTTGGTGGCAGTAAAAGTATTCGCTATCCCGCTTTGGTTTGGTAGGTTTGTCAGGAGCAGACCGTGTTACAGATATTGCTCTGGATTGGTTGTCTGTAACAGGGAAAGAGGTTGTATGGGTTAGTGCATATTCTTCTGCCAGCACCGCTGCTGAACTCTAGATGCTGACCTTGTGTCAAACCACCAGTCTATCCGACAAAAATCTTCTTTTGAATTCCTCCAACAACACCAATTCATGGAGGGAGTCAAAACTGTTACCTTTACGTGCTCCACACCATTTATCGAAAAGGACGCTCTTCGTCTGAGACGCAGACTATTTCTGACGTCTAAATTTCTATCGGTAGGATTCTAGCACCAGATCATAAGCCATTAAGACGGCTGCTTGTACTTTGACGTAGTTTCAACTGTCCTCAAGACGGAGAGAAGCTACCACCTCTTGGCCCCCCCCGATCATTTTACACTGTAGCAAAAACATCACGTGGCTGAATTAATCTGCCAGCAATGCCTTCAAACAGTGCAAAATAAGAATCCACTTCAGACTCATGGAAAGCAGGAGATATGGTGATGACTTTGGATGTGCAAACAAATCGGTGGGAGGACCGGTGGAAGGAGGGGCTACACTTTCAGAGGATGCCGGTAGCTGAGCCTGCGACTCCAGCTCCAACGTTCTGATCTCCACTGCAGAGTTTGTCTCGATTCCCAGACGTCTGAGACTTTCAGTCGTACTTCATCCCGGCTCTCACTCGATGAGGGGTGTGGGTTGAACCTGGGAAGGCTAAAAGGGTTTTTTGCCCACCTTTTGCCCAAGCGGTGTCACCCCAGGGGAGGCATGATGCACTGGGAGTAGCCCAACAGGTTTTCTTTCACCCTCAGCTCCTGCCTGTGGTACAGTCTGCAGCATCGGTAACACAGATCACCTGCAGTCCCACCAGCCGAGACTCTAATTTTTCTTTCTTTTCATTGTTATTGTCACAAATCCTTTCTATTGAACTTTGAGGAAAATTACGTAATTAGTTTAATTCTTTCAATAAGCTACATGACTTGTTAAGATCTGAGATTTCAGACAGTCGAAATAAGCCATGACTACAGAGTGAACCCCCAGAGTCGCTTAACGTGGTCGAAGGATCGCTCAGTGGGTTTGTGTTCGAGGGAACGTTGGTCTGCACCTGTTCATCTGCTCAGATGCATTACCATGAGACCATGAAAGAACTCTTCCCCTCACTTCACATGCAGATCCCAGATCTATATAAATGATCTAATTTTCCTCTTTGCAGCACCATGTGTGCTGACAGTCAGTGTGGCCACATTTGGTTTACTCAGCTGGAAACGGAAAGCTGATTCAACTGCACATTCTGTCACTGGGTAAACAAGGACAGGGTTTGAGGTAGTTTACAAGAGAACATTGAATGCAATTCACTTCGACAAGTCTAATTTCATATTATTCCGGTTATACCATGATATGTATGCAGACACTGAAGCTGGACTTTAAGCATGTGCTCTCATGTATCCAGCAGAAAGTCATGGGCTGACTCAGAATCCTTCAGCTTCTCGGAACCATTATGTTTATGGAAAAATAGTGTCTTCAAATTCGGACGTCGTTCCCTCTCGATGATGTCACCAATAGTTGCAGATCAGCTGTTTTAGCATGGAGGTTCTAGCATGGAGGCACACGTTATATCGATGTTCTAGCTTCAAAAAGATCACGCACAAACAAGTCATTGCTCACATTTAAATGTCATAAACCAGGAGAGCAGATACGGGGTTCCAGCTTATTAAAAACAAATGAAAACCCAACAGTTCAAACTAAGAGCAGAGGTAACAGACGGCGGGCCACACACGCCAGTGCCATCTTGGGGTCTCCGACCATCAGTCCATTCCAACTCTGTTCCTTTATTTATACAGATCTGAAGAGGTTCCACTGCTGCAGCATAATTAGGGATTCATTTTTTAAACCTGTCTGGTTTAAATCCCTCAGCGGTCACTTGATGTCCCAGAAACTTCCGGATTGTCTGGCCAAAGTGAAAATTCTTGTCATTAAGTTGTAAGCCTGCAGTTTTGAGTCTCTGTCAAACTGTCTCCGACGCAGCATCATGCTCTTGTGCTGTGCGTCTGTAGCAGATCATGTCATCAAGGTACAACTGCACATTTGGCACTCTGTGCAGCACTGTTGCCATTAACTTTTGGAAATCAGAAGGGGCGGAGGCAAGACCATGAGGATCCCTGCAGAACCTGAACAGTAGAGCTGTGGATTGTTGCTCAGGTGGCGATCCGATTCCATTCACGAATCGAACCGCAATTCTTACTTTTTAATATGTTTGTTGATATGTGTATGTCTGTTTAATGGATGGATGAAAATTGAAATTATTTGTATTAAATCACCAATAATTAAACCTTTATTTAGAACAGGAGATCGGAATAAACAAAACTGACAAAAAAACCCACAAAGATTCAGATGGAGAGAAATTTTGTTTGTCTTTTTAACTGTTTTTTGGTCAACCTTCGGGTTAAGTACAGAAGTAACATAAACAACATAAAAGACACAAATCACTGCTGTTTTGGATTATTTAACAACAAAACCTGAAAATTTTCTTCACATTTTTCTATCCTCAAAGTTCTTCAGTATTTTACGTTCTAAGCGTTACCTATTGGTGCAGCACTCGTATTAAAAACATATTTTTTTCCCGCAGCAGAATCGGCTGATTCACATTGATGACATCCTCCTTTGAGGCTGCGTTCCATCAGAATAAGATGGAGTTTCGTTATTACATCAACTGTTAAAGAGTTATTCTAACCAAAAGAATGTAAAGATAATTCATTTTTTCAAAAGTTATGTCAGTGAACAGAACTTCAGTCTCAGTTTTTTGGACGGAGAAAATCTCTCAGTAGTTTGACTTTGAAAACCAGAAGTTCACCGTCACAAACATGTTTACTTCCGGTGACTACCGCGGCTCTTTTGGCTTTGTTTTAATTTGTAAACTTAAAATCCAACATTAATCTGCATTTCAGAGCAAAAAAACATCATCCCCTGATAATATTCTAATCATATTTTATTACATCCCCTCACAGTCCTACATGATCGATGACAGCCGGTTAATCCCTGCTGTCAGGGTGCAGCAGGACTTGGTGGAATGGGTTCTCTAGATCGATGGTTGGAAACAGCTTTGCAGCTGTTAACGGTGAGAGTAATTCCTCCATGTGAAGAAGAGGAAAGCTGTCCACCACAATAGCTTTGTTAGGCTCTCACACATTCTGACTTTTCCAGTTTTCCTCTGTGTGACAACTATTGGCGAGACCCAGGGAGAAGCATCGATGTGATCAATCGTTCAGATCCTCTGACACAGCAGACTGAACAGACAAGGGAAGGCGTCTCAATCTGTGACGCACAGGGAAAGCTGTGTGCAGCACCTTCACTTTACGCATGAAGCATACAGCACATCCAAAGGTTGTAGGAGAAGCTGGCTGTGAGAGAGAGCCCTCCATTAGAGCAGCAGAGGATGAAGATGTAGGATGTGTGGATGGCAAGGATGCAGTGCTGCCCCCATGTCCAGATTGAAAGCAGATATTAACCCTAACCCCATGAGTGTAGTTCCAGACTATATGAAATGTTGCAGGTTTTTCAATGTCCTGTATGTGCACAGTTGCATCCATGCAGCCCATCACTGGAAGAGAGGTCACCAGTTGAACAGTGGGTTGACAAAGCGAAGCATCCTTAAACTTTTCCTGATACACGCAGAGTGGCAAATGGAGACCGCAGCACCCATATCCACAATCAGTTTCATCATTTGCTCTGTCCACCAACAGACTTTGACTGAATGGGTCTGAATGATCGGCACAAAATGTCCTTTTCTGCTACAGTTCCTGCAGGTTGCTTTCATTGCTATGGCCGTCTCTGGAGTTAGCCATCGTCTCTCACCACAGTACTTGTAGGTTCGCCTTTGTTGTGGTGGCCGGTGAGACAATCGAAATAACCCACAGGTGTATATTTTACAGGGTTTATTTACAACCTGAACATGCAACAACAAGAAGTAACATGCTACACAGGCTACAAGCTACCTCTTCTTGGCCCTTGTTCACTCTGTCTCCTGCTCACTGCCTCCCCTAGTGGTGTTTATTGCCATAACATTAGTTGAACACAAAAGTTTGTTGACTTAGAAAACAGGAAATATTTTGTGTCAATTGGTAACTTCACTTCTGAGCCAACAGAAATTACATGTGGAGTGCCCCAAGGCTCCATCCTGGGACCACTTCTATTTAACATCTACATGCTCCCACTGGCCCAGGTTATAAAGAACTACAACATTAGTTACCATAGCTATGCAAAGATGACACACAAATATATTTACTGACACCAGGAGACCGAGGCTTGTACAGGCTCTTGGTAAATGCATTGAGGACATTAATGACTGGATGTGTCACAACTTACTTCAATTAAACAAAAACAAAACTGAGGTTATTGTCTTTGGGGCTAAAGAAAAAAGGTTAGAGGTCACTACAGAGCTTCAATCTATTCAACTAAAAACTACCAACCAGGCCAGAAACTTGGGTGTAGTGATAGACTCAGACTTAAATTTTGATAAACACATTAAGGCAGTCACTAAATCAGCCTATTATCATGTCAAAAATATCTCAAGGATTAAAGATTTGATGTGTAAGCAGGACCTGGAGAAACTAGTGCATGCTTTCATCTTTAGTCGACTTGATTACTGTAACAGTGTTTTTACAGGAAACTGCAGCTGATTCAGAACTCTGCTGCTCGGGTTCTCACAAGGACCAAGAAAGTAGACCACATCAGTCCAGTTCTGAGGTCTTTACACTGGTTACCTGTCTCTCAGAGGATAGACTTTAAAGTTCTGTTACTGGTTTATAAAGCTTTGAATGGTTTAGCACCAAAATACATGACTGACCTCCTGACCCAGTATGTACCAGCCAGACCTCTCCGATCATCAGGATCCGGTCTTTTATCAGTTCCTAGAGTCAGAACTAAACATGGAGAAGCTGCATTCAGCTTCTATGCACCACAGATCTGGAACAGACTTCCAGAAAACCTTAGATCTGCTGAAACACTCAGTGTATTTAAATCCAGGTTAAAGACTCACCTGTTCTCAGTTGCATTTGATTAATATGTATTCAAAAGTTTACGTCCGCATTATCTATGCTTGTTTTAAATTAAAATCTTTTTACTTTCTTTTAATTTTATTTTAATGATTTGAATAATGAATGACATTTTTACTATTTCTTTTGATTGTTTCTTTTAGTGTTTTATGTAAAGCACTTTGAATTGTCTCTGTACATGAAATGTGCTATACAAATAAACTTGCCTTGCCTTGCCTTGCCTTGACAATCCATATATCATTCGTTCACTCATTTTTCAAATTAAAATAAGAAGTAAAAAACTTTTTTTTTTTGATTTTATGATTAACATATTAAATCAAAAATGGAGCAAACGAATAATGTAGAAAACATCAAAGAGGGGGGTTCATCTAGCTTGGCAGCAGAATCCCCTTGCTAAGAATGCTTTGCCTTTCATTGCCCACCAAACGCCGCCGTGTAGGAGTGGACGTAAGTTAGGTCACTGTATACATTACTTTCACATGTAATGTCACAAATATGGATGTGGACATTTCTGACACTGATATGTCTGTATCAATATACCAGAAATGGATCAATGATGGTAGTAGGAAAAGTTTAAACAAAACAAAATCATATTTGGTCTGGTCCTTCCTTTTGTCATTGCCAAAATATGAGTTTGAGTTTCCTTTCATTTTAATACAGGATTATTTTCATTGCAGAACTCATGGATGACAAGTTGGAGACAAGAAAAGCGCTGACGTGCTTTTTACTGAATTAAAGGTTTCTGTTCTGGGCATCCTAGAAACTCAACAGTGACATCTAACAAGAGGATTTACTTATTCTCACTGATGGTCAGGGAAATAGAATATCGGACTCTAAAGGAACCAGAGGTACATCTGAACATTTTCTGGCTTGTGTGATGGTATTAAAAAACATAGTTAAACTTATTTTATATGTACTGTCTACATGCTAAAAGAGGAGTAGTTGCTCTGTTGTTTCTTGAAACTATCAGGTTTCAATATTGTATCACTTGATGTTACGGCTGTGGCCATGTTTGGTTTTGTTTGTTTTTTTTCTCTTTGTTCTGTTTTATGTATTTTATATATATGTCAGAGTTGGACTTCTGTGTTTTAGTGGATCTTTCTGTGTCTGTGTTTACTTTTTCAAGTGTGGTGCTGGAAGGGTGTGGCTCCCATTGGACCCAAGCAGGTGGAGCCACCTTTAATGCACTGTGTGGACTTTCAGCCCACGCGAAGGGAGCTAAGCTGCAGACATTCTCCATTATGGGTTGGCACGCTGCTCCCCCCGTTTCATTATTTGTGTTGTACTTTCTTTGTGGGTTTTGTGTTAGGTCCAGAGATGGCCAAATTTATGTCTCGAGAGGCCGTGACGCACTTGACACAGCTGTGCAGAGATCGACACTCTGCTCGAATCATGTCAGTTAGAAATGGTGACATCTGCTCGTTGCTATGAACACAATTGCACGTGCTGTCAAAACCTCATGACTTAAAAACTGTAACCGGGCTCACATTGCTAGCGTTACAGCTCAGGGGGAGCGTTCTTGCTACGGCCGACGGCTCATATTAGCTAACGGTTGGCTACAGCCACAGGCTCTCGGCAGACCTCGCAAAACTCCAAACTCTCATATGTCCAGGCTTGTCCACCCTTTGGCCGAGAGTGCGATGGGGAAGTAGCATATAGAATACAGGCTGCAGTTACATGAATAGAAACACATTTTAAACTTTATTTATTCTTTTTGCACATTTTATGGTGTAAATGATGAATTATGTAAAGCAAAAAAATAAACAACATTAAAAAAAAAAAAAAAAAAACTAGCGTACGATTTGGGAGGTCAAAGATGCTCTTTTTTCTGCACTCAGCAGCATCTCACATGTCTTGAATTCATTTTTTTAATATAGCCCAGTATCACAAAAAAAAAAAAATTAGCCTCCTTGTGCTTCATTTTACATCTCTAAGAAGATCCGGGATTGTCATCACTACAGTAAACCAACACTGACAACAATATTTCAGACAATCTATTTGTGTTTTTGTTATAGATTTTTCTTTCTTAACTTTTATGTTCTGCCCCAGATCCCATAGACACAAAAATGGGGCGTAACACTTAAACCCCATTAAATAATCTGGATTTAAGTAAATTACCCTACAAACATGTCCTGCACAACAAATGATTTTCTGTATTTTGGAAGCAAAACTCAAGCAAGATATTTGCTGTGAAGGAAGAAGACCTCCTACTGTTACAAGCATGCAAAAAGAGGAGACAGAGGTTTCAAGACTAGATTGGAGCCTAGTGTGTGTGCGTCTGTGTGATTTTTTTAAGTACATGCCTAGTATTGAGATTAATATATAAATGCCTGTAATTCATATTTCACTGCCATTCTGTTTTTATTGCTTCTGCAAACAGAGAACTTCAGTGTAAATAAGAAATTTTCCTCAAACAACCAACCTGCATAAACAAAGGTCCAACAAAACTCATGATTGAGATTTTATTTCAAAATGTCATATATATCACAAATGTTAGACAAGGTTAAATACAATGTGTCAGAAATATTGAAAATTAAAAACAATGAATGATGTTTTAAAATCCTTTTTTTTTTTAAACATTACTGCCCCCTTGTGGCCAATAAAGACATTTTCATTGCTCCAGTTACAGTTTTCAGATTCAAATGAATTGCCCTCTGGGAATAATAAAGTTTTCTGAATCTAAAGTACAAATCTCTACATATTTATTAGTTTTGACTTGCTTTTTATCATTCATCTGTAAAATTACCTGCATGAAGCCCAATGAGGAGAATTATCTTTGCGATTTTGGGCTAAATAAATAAGATTGAATTGAAATTGAATTTGTTTTATCGTGTCTGTCAAAAGGATCTAAACTTGTCCAGGCTGAATAGTCATTGTTTATATAATTATAAATCTTCATTCCATTGATTGTATCTTTGCACACAAACTTGTTGAACATGTCAAACATTTTGTACGCCCATTATAAATCCAATTGTTATTGTGTTTCTATGAAAGTGTTCATACACTTTTTAAGGAAAACCTTATTATACACTAATGAAAAGGTGTTTGAACTATTAGTTACAACCAATGATATTGATGTCAGCTTCCAGAACTCAGCTGCAGTCAGGCAGGGATTTGCAGAACATGACAGGATGTCTGTGGAGTTTCTTCCTCCCTTCTCTCCATTTCTGAATCCCGTTGAGGAGTTTTTCTCTTCCTGGAGGTGGGACGTATATGACCGGCGTCCACATACCCAAATGACCTGCTAGAAACCATGAATGCAGCTGGTGATGACATCACAGAAGAGTTTACAGAGGGTGGATTCAGTTCTCAAAAAGATTCTTTCCTCAGTGCATTGATAGAGCTGATATTCACTATGATGTAGATTCAATCTGTGGCCAGACAGACACATGTGTCTTATTATCCATGATGGATTTGCAGAATTGTCTGTTGTACAGTATTTTCAGATTCAAAACTAAGTCAGTAAAGTTTACTGAACAAAAGCATTTTTTTGTTTTGTTTTCATTTGCACAATGTTATAAATGGTTACAAGTAAACAGTCTAAAGAGTATATTCAGTTTTTTTTAACTGAATTTAGTTTTCAAAATGTCATAGATTCTTAGGAAATCCTTTTCAGGCGTTCTATTTGTTGTCCATAACTTAGAAAATGTTAACAAGACAAGTTGAAACAAAAACCTCAGCAAAAAAAAAAAAAAAAAAAACACCACACACACAAAAAAACAACACAAGGGTATATAGGCTTATAATTTTTGAACTAATATTGTTGAGGTAAAGTGTGTAAACATGTAATTCGGTCTTTAAGTAGATACAACAGGGAGACTACTTTAACCAAAAGGTATTTGTGTGTATAAAGGCCCCGCCCATTCTGGTTTTCTATTTAGATCTGGTTGTTTTAGGATGTTGCTAACCTCTTTTGCCATCTTATTTTTTCTCTAGTGATTTGTAGTGAGAGCAGAGAACAGGTGGAGGAGCTAGAGAGGTGGAGGAGGAGCTTGAGAGGTGGAGGAGGAGCTAGAGAGGTGGAGGAGGAGCTTGAGAGATGGAGGTTTGCCCTGGAAAAGAGAGGAATGAAGGTTAGCTGCAGTAAGACAGAGTACATGTGTGTGAATGAGAGGAACCCAAGTGGAAGAGTGAGGTTACAGGGAGAAGAGATGAAGAAGGGGGAGGAGTTTAAGTATTTAGGGTCAACAGTACAGAGTCATGGAGAGTGTGGAAAAGAAGTGAAGAGGAGAGTGCAAGCAGGTTGGAATGGGTGGAGAAAAGTGTCAGGTGTGATGTGTGATAGAAGAGTTTCAGCTTGAATGAAAGGAAAGATGTAGAAGACTGTGGTGAGAGCAGCCATGTTGTTGGACTAGAAACAGTGAAGAAAAGACAGGAATCCCTTCCAGATAAAATGTACAAAAGAAATGAAAAGGGAATAGTCATTAGTTATTCAGTTTTTAAGTCTTTATATTTTAAGGTTTTTTTTTTCTTTTGAACATATTTGAAGTGAAAAACACTAAACTCTGCAACCACAATCCAAAATACAAAAGTGTGCAAAACCAACAAACAAAGTCTTTTACTCACAATAACGTTAAGAAAGACAAAAGAGTCTCAGCTTTGAGGATGTAATCTGGTTTCTATATGATCTGTTCTGTTTTAGAGAAGATTCTGCACAGGTTGGTTGTGGAGCCATAAATATGTAGAACATAGAATTATTTCCTGCAGATTCTCTTCCTTCATTCTGTCAAAAGTCAAATGGTTCCAGTTTTTTTCTTCTTTTCTAATGATCTCATCTTCTTTAAGTTTTGTTTATGTTGTTTCTCTCTCTCTCCGTCCTGCGCTTCTGCACGCGCAAGCCCCTCCCCCAACACACACGAGCGCGGCCCGGTGGTTGGGGACCACTGGTCTAGAGGAAGACCAAAGAGGAGGTTTATGGATGCAGAGAATGAAGTCATGAAGGTGGCTGCTGTTAGAGGAGAGGATGCTGAAGACAGGCTTAGATGGAGGAAACTGATTCACTGTGGAGACCCTGAAGGGAAAAGCCCAAAGGAAAAGAAGAAGAAGTGACAGTAAAATCTGCCCAACTCTAGAGGTTCTCAGCCTGCATTTGTTTGCTCAGCTGTTGGACAGGACAAGTAAAAAAAAAAAAAAAAGTAGATACAACAGAGCTCATTCAAAGCACTCTGTGTTTAATAAATTTTTAATTAATCAAACTTTATTTATAAATAATTCTTCTCATACTATGTGCAACTTTAAGCACTTTACATTATAAAACAAAACATGCACAATAAAAACCCAACGAACCGCTCAGCCTCCCCTTACCCCTCCCTTAACACATTCAGCCATGACCCCACACACAATGAAAACTTGAAACACACAAAAAACTATTAAAGGAAACTTGTAAAAAACAAAACCTGTGAGGAAACAGTATTGAGGATTATATCATACTAGGAGGCAGTTCGTCCACAGGAACATCACCGCAGTGTCCGCCCAGACCAGGACACCAACAGAGTCCAGTCCACAGCTGTGAGGCTGCAGTGCAGAACTCCAGTTGCCCCAGCAAGGTCAAAAACCTCGGCAACAACCCCAGATCAAGCCATCAAGCCCTGGCATGATAGATCCCCACAGGAAATACTGGGGTTAAAATCATTATTAATATTCAGAAATAAAAAGGGGAGTCTTGAGTCTCTTCTTAAAAACTCTATGGTCTCTTTGGCCCAGAGTCAGTGCCAGAGGACCTCAAGGTCCGCAATAGTGATGGGAATTCAGGCTCTTTTAAGAGAGCCAGCTCTTTTAGAAAAGAGTAGCATAGAATAGCCTTTATTGTCCTTGTACATTGTACAACGGAATTTGAGTGCTGCTCACTTGGGGCAAAGTAACAATAATAGTAATAAAATATAAAAATATACATATATACATAAGCAGCATGAAGGCAAAATGAAAACAGAGGGATTAAAGTTAAACATTACGAGATGATTACACCTGTATAATGAGATAATTACACTTGTAATCTGGAATAAGAATTGACATGATCAATATGATCCATAGAGTGGGATTTTGAGGACAGTTTCAGCTGAAGTTATTGTGCACTGCAGAGATAGCTCTCTAGAAGAAGCTATCTCTGAGTCTGTTAGCCCTGGTTTTGTCTGCCTGACGGTAACAGGTGGAACAGAGAGTTGCTGGGGTGGAAGGAGTCCTTGATAATGTTGGAACTACCTTTTACAGTGCAGGTGCAACTCCCATCACCAAGAAACCTAGCCTCTTATGGAGAGAGATAAACCAAATAAACTGTTTTTGTCCATCTCTTGAACAAGCCAGGTCTGTTGTTTGCCCTGCTCTCGGCTGATCTGAACTGCGGTGGATTAAGGGGGCAGCCGACTAATTGCCCACCACTCTTGTGACATCTGAACTTATCAAAATTGCCAGACCATCCCGCTCCCTGAGGTCCTCATCCTTTCTTCACCTGTCTTGGCACCATGGGGGCAGAGGCTTCAGCTGCTCTCCCCTTAGACTCTCTTCCTCTTTATTTTACCAACTTGGATTCTTAAACCATATTCAAGTCCCAACTAAAAACTTATTAAAAAATACCAAAACATATCAATAGCACCTTACCAAGACTTTCTATTTTTCTTTTTACCTTGTGTAGTGATCCATTTTTCTTACATAGGTTTTTTGTCGCTCCGTAGCTCTTCAACCCCTTGACCTTTTCAGCTCATTCAGCTATCAAAACATTCAGCTCTTTTAAGAGATAGTTGCTCGTAAGTTTCAACTTCATAATTTTTAAACTTTTTAAACTATTCAACAAACTAACACCTTTAGAACTCCATTGACAATGGCTTACGCAATGTTCAAAAACCCATTTTTCAGTAAACAACTCTGAGCTCTACAAAACAAAAGAAGTCAAGTAGACTTTCAAGAAAAGAAACCATTCAACTTTTAAACTGTTCAGCAGATTTTGGGGTCTTAAACTTGTATTTTTGAAAACTCCTCATGGTTTTTAAAATGTCACTGTTCAAAGTCAACATGTCATCTTTGATTCATTTGTCAGTTATGAATGAAAAACAATACAGATTTAAAATGATATTATTAGTAAGCATTAGGGAGAAATCAGAGGGATTCTTTGGTCTCTAAAACTTACAACAAATATATAAATAGTATATTATTTAGGTCTATTCAACAACCGTATTTCAAATTTTTAAACTCAAAAGATATTCAAATGTTTCTGTTAAGTAAAACTAACTGTTTATGGGTCTTCCTTTTTTCATGTATTGAGATGCTCTTGTAGAGACTTGTGGTCTGTTGAACATAGAAGTGATGTTTCAGAAAGACACTAGAGCATTTCAGAATCAGAAGCATTTATCATCATTGTAACAGTACAAGTACATTACAATGGAATTAGATCTAAGTATAGGGGGGGATGGGGGGTAAAGTACATAAAGGGATCAGAATTTGAGGTGGAATCGCTCTTTATTGGAAAGTAAATTATACCACACGAGGTCAAGGTGAAAATTATTGATCACACACTGCTCATTTTCAGGATGGAAGCAGATGGGAAAAAAAAGGTAAGAATCACAAAGACGTGGTGACTCTGAGCGCCTGCAGCTGCAGGGACGATGCCTTCACTTATAAGTGCAAAGGAACAAAGTTACCCCATCGTTACCCAGGTTCAGTTGTGGCTTCAATACCTGGATTCCAGCTCTCTCATATGACATCTCATACATTTTCCCAATAACCAGAGTGGCGGTCTTGATAGCGTTTCCTGGTGCCCGCTTGAATGCCAAGTACAGCCTTTCGCCACCCGTCCCTTGGTTGAGATCCACTTTTACAACTTCATAGCTCTCATTTGTAAGGTCCTCAGCCCTATTACTGACAGCAATCTTCAAGTCGATGATGGGTGTTCCTTCTCTGCTTTGGCGGTAGAAGATGAAGACATTGGCACCTGAGGTACCTCTGTTGGTGTTATCATCGATGCGAACGTAGCCCTCCTTAAAAAGTTGAGCATCACCTTCATAGTTAATTGTGGCTGTGATGTCGCTGATGTAGAAGGGCTGCTCTCTCCTCACCCACAGGTAGATCCTGCTTCCTGAAGACCTGCGGTTCAGGTTGCAAGCTAGCCTTTCCCAGCCCAGGTTGAAGAGCTGGGATTCTTCTTCAGGCACCGTGGTGACAAAGAGATCGACGATGGGAAAGTCATACTTTGAGCAGCCTTTGTTGTACCACAGATAAATCTGGTCTCCACCGGTTCCCTGGTTCAGGTCTTTGTCAATCTTGGTGTACTTTGCTTCATTCAGGCCTTTTCCCATCTCCTCACAGAAACTAAGCTGGATCTTAGTGACTGCCGCATCATGGCCCTTTTTGTACCACAGATAGGTTGGGGTTCCACCTGCTCTTTTGTTCAGGTTGACAGGAATTTCTTCAAACCCTTTTTGAGAGAGGGCATCCTCCTCACTTTTAAGAAAAGACACAGCTAGGTCGGTGATGAACAGCGACATGTTGGATTTCTGCAAGAAAAAGAAGGTATACTTAACTCAAACTTACTTAAATAAGTGACCTGTGTGGTATGACCGTTATATTCATTCACCCAAATGTCAATTTTCCATAACAAAGTGAGTTTTTATTAAACAATTCTGTGTTATACATCTTTCATAAAGGCATCCTAGAAACACAAGTTTTGGTAAGTAAATGTTAAAAGTGTAATGAACTAACACAAAGGACAGAGATCCTCGTGAAAATGAACAAAGAAAAAGTCACTGAAAATATGCATACTGTTACTTTCTTTAATTGAGTTGAAGGTTTAAAAAGTGCTGTAACATATTTTGGTACGGGTGAAGAGCTTTAATTCCTATATAATAGTGAAAAATCCAGCAGAGGAGAATGAGCTGAGTACTTACCTGAGAGCAGCACAACTGTCAGCTCAAAGCTGCTGCTCCCTCAAAAACGCTCAGCTTTTATTAGCCAGAGACAAAAATCTACCTCCCACAAAAATTCTCAGAAACACAAGGTTATCCAAAAGGCAAATGGTTTTAAGGGAAATGACAGCATGAATCACATGAGGGGATTCAGGTTTTACCGGAATTTCTCTACATTATAGTACATTTTTTTAAATATTTTTATACGTGATTCACCCTTTCAGGGAAAAAAAAAAAAAAAAAACTTTAGCCGAGTTTGACGGTAAATAGAGAAAAAGGGAGTGAAGAGAATGTGGTTGTGAAAGTTACAGAGAAAGTTGTGAGGAAATAATCTGTTACGCCATAAAACTCTCAGAAGACACATCCAGAATGAGACAAAAAAGAATTATCATAAAAATATCTAGACATTAAAATAAGTTCATTAGCTGCTTTAACATTTCTTTTTATTTCAAAGGAAAGTCATAGAAAGACCAACACTTTTCCTGATCTGACTTTACCATAGATTGAAGAGATGTTTCTTATCATTTGTGGGTTTGAGTACAGTCTATAAATCATGTTTTTTAGTGATTTTGTCTTTACATGTGACTAGGAAAACTCTGAAAAAGCCATTTTCCTCCACTTTCTCACGAAGGATAATATTAATAGTTAACAAAAAGAATATATACAACATTTTTTTTCTGAAGTTTGCAAGTAACTTGTTGTACCCTTTAAATCCATTCATACTGCTAATTCATTCATTTATACAATGTACAAAATATCCTTTTATCCAGCAATCACCAAATATAATTGAATTAAAAACTCAGTGCCAAAATTATTGATAACATTTAATTAATATCATGACAAATCACATAACCAGTGGTTTGGTCATAGGTAAAATCACTACCAATATTCACTGTTTGTCAGTGGATTTCATACAACCCACACATGAAAAACACATACGTAAAAACAGAGGAAACAATGTCTGCATTTATGCACAGTCTGTATCTACAGAACTGAAACTCAGTAGATGAACAAATAGATGCAGATAAAGCATATGATCACTTTCTAGAAATATCCATATCCTTGTTTATTAAAAACTATCCAATCAAAAATGAATTTGAAAATCAAAGATTATGTTCATACCTGGCTCTCTAAGGGGATATTGAATGCAGAATGCTGCTTAACGCAAAGTAAAATGCTCTCTACAAAACTTTTATTAAACTAAAAACCAAAGAATCAGAAGAGAGATACAAAATATATAAAATGTTAACAGATATAATTAGTAAAAGTAAAATAAAAGTATTATAATACAATATTAAACAAAAACAGAGATAAAAGAACTTTGGATTTCTTAAAATACCTTGATTAAAATGGTACTGACGGTTTTTATTGTAAAAACAGGGATAGACATAATATGAAAACAGTAGTAAATAACTTTAATAAATTCTTTGTGAATGTAGGCTCAGACCTAGCAGCATAAATACAGCACCAGATGGGGATATTAACCACTTCAACAATAAAATAAAAAGCAACCCACACTCAAGCTGAAAATGGTGAGAGGCAAGCTGTCTGATCTCTGTGGGAAGATACTTTGGGACGTAGAGATTCTCAGAGACGGACTTTCATTGTGCCATTCTTGCCCAACTGAGCAGAGTGCTTGTGACCTTTGAACTTGTGAGGAAGATGGTTGTCATCTTTGAGCACTTTTTGGCCTGAGCAGAGGGGGGAACTGTTCTAAACGACCAATTTTGAAATTCGTCTCAAGACTCAGACCAGTGAAGGACTCGGCTTGCAGTACGAAAACATGCTGATGGCGCCTGGAACATTTTTTATCTTATTGGACCCCCTTAGCTAATGGCTCTGCCCTTGGCTCCAAACTTTCCCGCTTCTACAGAGAGTGAAAGGCCGCTGTGTGTGGAGACGAAGACTGCTGCTCACCAAGGCATTCCTGCAACTTCCCTCCCCTCCCAAGTGTAGTCTGGATGTGTGCTCTTGGAGGCACTGCAATGGACTAATGTACAGGTGCCCCCCTCATATCCTATCCATCAAACGTCGTGTATTCTGTCTTGGAATGTGTTGTGCTTCTGTGTCATGGTGTATTTTTTTTGCTTGTATCTAAACATTGGATGCAGTGTTGAGATACGACCTTTGCTTGCCACCCATGCCCCCCATGGCCTTCTAGTCCCAAGCTAATAAGGGGTGCCATTCGGTTTTGGCTGCTTCTGCAGGGAACCTTAAACTGTCTGTGTGTACCTCTCTGTTTGCTTGTTCTGGGTTGTACTGAAAAACAATGAATTTCCCCTCTGCAGGAGTAATAGAGGCATCATTCATTCATTCATTCATTCATTTAAAATAAGTAACTCAATGCTGTAAAGCAAAGCAAGTCAAGTTTATTTGTACAGCACATTTCATTTCCAGAGACAGTTCAAAGTGCTTTACATAAAACATTAAAAGAAACAATCAAAATAAATAGTAAACGTATGATCATTAAAATAAAATTAAAAGAAAGTAAAACGATTTTAATTTAAAATAAGCATAGATAAACAGTGCGAATGTTAACAAATAAATCCATATGAATCAAAAGCAGCTGAGAACAGGTGAGTCTTTCACCTGGATTTAAATCCACTGAGTGTTTCAGCTGATCTAAGGTTTTCTGTTCCAGATCTGTGGAGCATAGAAGCTGAATGCAGCTTCTCTATGTTTAGTTCTTACTCTAGGAACTGATAAAGACCGGATCCAGATGAGGAGAGTTCTGGCTGGTACATACGGGGTCAAGAGGTCAGTCATGTATTTAAACCAGGGGTATTCAACTCCAGGCGTCGAGGGCCACAGTGTCTGCATAATTTCCAGATATCCAAACTCTACTCATGACTGATTACCTGGTTCAGGTGTGTCCAACCAATTGGAGCATGCCAGATCCGGGTATGTTGGAAAACCTGCAGGGATGCGGCCCTCGAGGCCTGGAGTTGAATACCCCTGATTTAAACCATTCAAAGCTTTCTAAAGCAGTACCCAAAATTTAAAGTCTATCCTCTGGCAGACAGGTAACCAGTGGAAAGACCTCAGAACTGGACTGATGTGGTCTAGAACCAGATCAGCAGAGTTCTGGATCAGCTGCAGTTTCCTGTAAAAACACTGTTACAGTCATCAAGTCCACTAAAGATGAAAGCATGCTCTAGTTTTTCCATCAGATCTTTGATCCTTGAGATATTTTTGAGATGATAATCAGCTGATTTTATGACTGTCTTAATGTGTTTATGAAAATGTAGGTCTGAGTATATTACTACACCCAAGTTTCTGGTGAGGTTGATAGTCTTTAGTTAGATAGATTGAAGCTCTTTTTTCTTTAGCCCCAAAGACAATAAGCTCAATTTTATTTTTTGTTTATCTGAACACATCCAGTCATTAATGTCCTCAATGCATTTACCAAGAGCCTGTACAGGGCCTGAGTCTCCTGGTGTCAGGTATGGTCACACTTTGTCAAATTTGCAATTTACTTTTGAGTCAACAACCTTCTGAAGATCAACACACACACCTGCACACACACTACTGGTTTTCATGTTTTCTAGGGACCATTTTTTTATCCATCACTTATGGTGACTAGCCTTTCTCAAATGGAAATAAGTAACATCCACTTTTACACACATAGGTCACACACCTTCAACTTCGAACTATTCCCAACTATTTTTTTCCATAAGCTCTAAATAGGCTTTCTGAGGACTTCCGGAAAAACTGCCAAATGTATTTTTTGGGGACTTTAATTTGGAATTAATTTGCAAATTTCAAACATATTGTTTGACTTCTGGGTACCTAGTGTTAATTTATATATATGATTTATCAATAAAGAACTGCCTAATGTGTTTTTTGGGGAACTTTTATTTTAAATTAATTAGCATATTTCACACATTTTATTTTACTTCTCAGTACCTAGTTGTAATTTATAAAGATGATTTATCTATAAAGAAATGTACATAATTTTGGTTAAAAATAATTTCAAACAAGTGCTAACTCACTATTTAACTTGCATAAGTATGTGAACCTAGGCTGGAAGATGGAAACTTGGGAAAAACCAAAGTCTTCTTTTGGTCATAAATGTAATAAATAACCATAAAATCAAACTACTTCAGAATGCGCAGAGCCTTTTTATTCAAAGAACTGCAATACTGGCTTTAACAGCATGTAAACTCAATAGACATTAAAAAAACAGACAAACATCAAACTCAAAGCTGCTAAACTGGCTGCATATCGACAGAAAAAAACAGAACCAGCTGATATCTTCTGGACAGTGGTTAGCTGGTAGTTATCCAACACTTTTTTTGAAGGCCATAATGCGATTGAAAAAAAAAAAAAATTAACATTCTGCCAGGTCCTGTTCTTCAGTGCCTCTGGTTCGGCCTTCAGGGCTCTCTACAATCAGTCTTCCCTGGCACAGTGCAAGAACGGATAAACCGTTTAAGATGTTTTTCCACGGCTTTGATTTCTTCCTGTTTCCATGGTGTTTTTCTCGTCTTTCCTGATACAAGAAAGAAAAAAAAACATTTTAGCTCAATTAGAGGAAAACAGATGACTTGCAAATCCCCAAAAGTTGAGGCCCAAAGGTAAATAATTGTTTGTTTATTATCAGAAACAAACAAACAAAAAAAACTGAGAAGAAGTACACACTTGTGTAAGAGTTCACCTTTCTCCTGTTAATTTTTAATAAAAAAAAAAAAAAAACTAATTGTTTTAGGAATTCACCCTTTGAAGACTTGACAGAACAGGACTCTTTGGAGTTTGCAGATTATGCTCTGCGTCTCTTTTTGGGGGGAATGATTTCATCATCTCTCGTTGATAGGTGTTCAGTGAAAAACCTTATCAGGTTCTGATCAGCAGAAATATGCAGGTCCCCAGAGGTAGACACCCAGAAATCACACACAAACACACGAGGCTATGATGCTAGAATAATTCCTTTGGTTTTTATTATTCCCCACAGAGCATAGCAAGTCAAAACAATCAACTACATAGGTGAAGCATTCAAATCACTCTTACCGCTGATATGGGAGATGGGAAGTCAACATAACCCCGGTAAGGACAGCTTCGACTTGGCTGGTGTCGTACATAACCATCCAGCTGACTTCAACGATTCTAGCAACGTCCCGTCTTTTATACATTGAAATAAAAAAGTCCTCCCCTGGGAATCGAGAGGTGTTTCCCAGAGGAAATAGAAAGCGTCACCTGGTGGGGGAGAAAAAAGTCTTCCCTGGGAGCCAAGAGGTGTTTTCCAGAGGAATAGAAAACATCCACATTCGCACAAGTGTTTTCTATGTGAAGCGGCTAAGCAGAGCAGAATAATATGTTTACATTCCAGAGGCTTCTCAGACAGCAGCTCAATACAGGTTGTGGGACTCGGCTCCAGAATGATCAGATCAGAGCACACACACAAAATATATTTTCTTTACAATAGGTCAGTCTCTGGCGGTGCTGAAAAACAGACACATGTACATACATATAAAAGAAGCTGAGGGCTAGTGAATGTGGAAGCCACTATCCAGGATGTGAAACATCCAACAGGCAAGAATACATCAAGCTCAAGGCCCCAAAAGGCAGCATGCTCAGTGAATATCTCAGGCAATGGGAAGCAGAGGGTGGGATGTTGGAGGACAGAGTCTCATGGGAGGACAAGTCCCCTACATGGGATTAACCACTGGACAACAACTGAAGTGACTGATATCAACAAGTCCTACCAATGGCTAGAGAGGTCTGGCCTGCAGGACAGCACAGAAGCTCTGATCCTGGCAGCACAGGAACAAGCCCTGAGCTCCAGAGCGATAGAGGTTCAGATCTACCACACCAGTTAAGACCCCAGGTGTAAGCTGTGCAAAGAAGAAACAATCCAGAACAGAACTGCAGGGTGTAGGATGCTGGCTGGGAAAGCATCCATGGAACACCACAACAGAGTGGCTGGAATAATATACAGAAACATGTGTACAGAACATGGACTGGAAACCCAAAGTAAAAATATGCACGGCTCCATTCACATGAACGTAATGGCGAGCGTGTCTCCAGCTTCAAGTTCCTGGGGACTCACATGTCAGAGGACCTGTCCTGGACCACCAACACCTCCAGCCTGGTCAAGAAAGCACACCAGCGCCTCTTCTTCCTCAGGACACTGAAGAAGAACCACCTGTCTTCAGCCATCCTGATGAACTTCTACCACTGCGTGATAGAGAGCATCCTAACCAACTGTGTCACAGTCTGGTATGAAAGCTGCTCTGCTGCGGAGAGCAAACAGCTGCAGCGTACAGTGAAAACTGCCCAGCATGTCACAGTAGCTCCACTTCCGGCCATTGAGGACATCTAGAAAAAGCGCTGACTGAGGTTGATTAACTAAATGAAAACAGCTGTGAATGATTAACCTGAACGTGGTGAGACTGAGTGAAACAGAACATAAAAAACCGAATCACTGAATCATGACACCCAAAACTTTACACCATCACCATTGGTCTACTTGCACATGCATATAATCTGTTTGCATGGTACTGTGTACCGAGCCTTGCACTATTCTAGTAACTTAAATAGCCATCGATATTATTTATTATTTTTGCACTGTAATTTGCCCATGTCCTCTGTTTTGTATCACCTAATTTATCATCTACCATCTCCTCTTTTTGTAAATTATGTTATGCTAGTTCCTTTTTATAGTCTTCTCCCTTTTTACCGAACAATCAATCTGTATATGTTCATAGTACCTCCCTCAGTCATGTATATCTTGCTCATTAATTTGTATATACGGTTGCACCTGTACATAGGTTCTGATCTGTAAATATTGTCCATTTTTTAAAAAGAACCTGTACCATACTAATTTATCGTAATATGTATATCATGTGTTGATGTTTTTCTTGCTTTTCCAATTTAACAGAATTGTTTTTTTTGTTATACAAAGAGTTCTGAAGATTACAGATACTAATCCTCCCTCTATAGCGATGGCACTCATGTCACCAAGCGCACAAAGTGACGGTGAAGCTGTGATAGAAACATTTATCCAGACTGATAGATCAGCACAGACCTGCTGCCAGAGAGCCTGGACAGGTGTGCAGAACCACAGTGCATGCATGAAGCTGTCAGGTGAGTTACTATCACAGTGCTCACAAATGTCTGAGCTTCTGAGACCATCTTGAACATCCTCTGTCCAGTATAATAAATTCTATGGAGGATTTTGAATTGGATTAATTGTAAATTTGGACTTTTTTCAGTTTAAAGGGTGTTAAGACACATTTCTGTCCAGAAGCTTTGATCTGTGTTTCTGCTCAGGTCTGCATCCCATTTAGTTATTGGAACTGAAATGTTATTATCTAGGTTGCATAAGAGTTTGTATATTTCAGAGATAATCTTATTCATTGAAAATTTAAAGGAAAAGGTAACTAGTTCTGGTAATTTTAAGTCACTGTCATTGTATTTAACTATGTAATTAACTTTTTTGTAATTATAGATTTCAGTTGTTGGTGATGTACTTAAAAATGCATGTGCAGTGAGATTTGGATCAGATGATGATCAATTAGCCATTTATCATGTCAATCATGCAACATTCTTCAGTGCGGCAAAGATGTATCACGGACAGTGGATTCATTTTTTATTTATTTATTTTATTTTTTTCTCATAGTCAGTCAGGTGCAGCATCACAGGTGGGAATCGGCCTCATCACAACTAGGCAGAGATACCCCATCTAGAGCTACAGCAGCTGGACAGCAGCCAACCCACAAGGAGAGGATCCAGCTGATGGAGCATTGGAAAATAAAATGAAAAAGAGAAAACAAAAAATAAACAACAAAACATATCCACAATGATCATTGAAATAAATAATTGATAAATCTGTGTAAAACCATAAACACATGAAACATTATAAATTAATACATATTTAATTAATAGAGATTTAAAATGAGCTGAAACCAAGGTTTAAAAGATGGGTCTTAAGGCCTCTCTTAGAAGTATCGATGCTCTCTGCAGCTCTCAGGTTCACTGGCAGACCGTTCCACAGATGAAAGCCATAATATACAAAAGATGCCTCTCCATACGTTTTGGTTTTTATGGTTGGAATGATTAGTAGACCAGTGACAGAGGATCTTAAGGTCAGTGAGGGTTCATATTATACTATAAGATTTGACATTTAAGAAGGAGTAAGACAGTTTAAACGTTTAAAAACCATTAAACGTATCTTAAAATCAAAATGTGTGTTTCCCTTTTTTTAAAATTAGGTCAAAAGACTTTTGAAATGAGGAACCAAAAAACTGCGATGCTGACTATAACTCACAAGTTAATTTGTAAACATTAAACCTTACGGATAAAAAATGCTTACTAGTCAAGTATCAGATGTTGCAAACTCCAGCTTGACCTTTAGAAACATGAATCAGACACTGCATTAGCTAACCACTGTTTCTACATAAACCCCACAATTCTGGGAGGAATTATGAGAAAGAATAGAGGAGGAGATTTCTGGGTTCAGCTGGCTTCTTGGAGCATAAAAGATACAAGTGTGTGCTGTAGCATCCAGCAGACCAGGTTATCATCCAAGAGAACTCTTCTGGACTCTGGTATGTATCATGCTCACTCATCCAGTTTTTTCAGACAAACATTTAGAGTACAGCACAAAAACTCTTTCACTTCTTTTACATAAACTGAAATAACACTTTTGTCTTCACAAAACCTTCTCAAGTCTTTGTGAGAGCTCAGGTTTGATTTGAAAGTAGCCTTGTGTAGTAATTCAACTTCCTTCAGTTTGATTAAGGATTTTCTGAACTGCATGTTTCTGTATTTTTGCTCATGAACGCTTCTGTCTTTGCTTCCTGCAGAAACATGTCAAACTATATCAGTGACATTGACGTGTCCGTGACCTCCAATGAGGCAAAGGAGCTCCGTAAGCAAGGTTTCCACCAATGCCCTGTTAACCTTAACCTTGGAAACTCAGGAGACCATGTCTTCCTGTGGTCCAAAAAAGGTGGTGATGCTCCTGTTACCAGAATTCAGTTTTCATTTAATAATAAAATGAGTGAAGGTCTGCTGGAGGCAGGTTTCAAGAGGATTGACAAGGATCTAAATGCTGGAAATGGAGGAGACCAGATCTTCTTATTTTACTGCAAAGGCTCTCTGAAGTCAGATGTCCCCATCAACGAGCTGTTGATCTCTGCAGAGGTGGAGGATGATGCCCAGATATTCAAGTTTGGCTGGGACAGGCTGCCCCTCAATCTGAACCGGAAGACTGGGGGCCAGAGGCTGCACCTCTGGGTGAAGAGGGCAAAGCAGATGTATGTCACCGACATCGTTGCTGATGCTGATTTCGAGAGTGCAGCCAGTTATTTCAAAAAGGGTTACATCCGTCTGGACGAAACCACCAATCGAGCAGCGGGAGGTGCCAGTATCTTCATCTTTTACCGCCAAGATGAGAAGAAGGAGAATGCCATCCAGATCCTGAAGATCTCCACTACTGAAGAAGAATTCAAAAAGTTTAAAGAACAAGGATACATCCTGGTGGACCAGAATCTGAATGAGGGAACCGACGGAAGCAAAGTCTATGTCTGGAGCAAGAAAAATCTCCTTAACGGAAAGCCCATCAAGACCATAACTCTGATCATCAAAAACATTGCAATTGATTCATATGTGAGGGCTGGAGTCCAAGTGATTGACAAAAGCCTGAACAGCGGCAACAAAGGAGCTGATGAGTTCTTGTGCTATTACCAATGAGTGAACAAACATCTTCAAAGAGGAAAGACACTGAATGCTCTTCAGTGTTTTTCCGTTGATCTTCATTTTAAATAACTCAGACAAAGACCTAACATTAATTTTCCACGCAATTACTGATTAAATGAATCTAAACTTAATTTGCTTTTGACTGTGATGATTCTTTTGCATTAAACAAACTTTTCAGCATTCAAGTTTATACCTCTTCTTGCATTTACATATATTGCTTTTGACCTTTTCTTTATAATGTGAAAGAAATTACAAACACCACAACAAAGATATAAAGGTATCTTATCTTTAACAGTGTAAAGATGACGAACATAAAAACATACTTTATGGAAATGAGGGAAGCATGAAGTCTCCCGGTCCTTCAGACATCTCCCCTGGTTCCAATTCAATTTTATTTCTATAAAGTATTCTCTACAAAGAAAGTCGCCTCATTAGGCTTCATGCAGGTAATTTTACAGATGCAGAAAATGAGTCAAAAATATGAACAATAGCCAAAAATTTAACAGACTAGGATTAAGACTAGCAGTAGGGTTAGAAGGAGAAGCGCTTGGACCCCGCCCCCCAGTAAAAATTGGAGGGCAGATTTTAGAAGGAGAAGCGTTTGGACCCTGCCCCCCCAGTAAAAATTGGAGGGCAGATTTTAGAAGGAGAAGCGTTTGGACCCTGCCCCCCAGTAAAAATTGGAGGGCAGATTTTAGAAGGAGAAGCGTTTGGACCCCGCCCCCCAGTAAAATTGGAAGGCAGAGGTCAGTGCACACTCCGTACAGTCCACCCATGGGCAGAGCTTCCATCAAAAAATAAATCTTTAGAGAAAAAAATAATGAATTAAATTCTGGACTATTAAAGATGAAGATGAGGGCTTCAGGGCTTTTGAGGGTATATATGGTTTAAGTGACAACGGCGGGGGCGCCATCCACTTGGGAGCTTGTAACTCTTTAAGGGAAGGTGGTGGAGATCTGAAACCACGTCCTAACCCCCCATAATCATGAGTAAGGAGTCCATTGGTGGTGTTTCCCCGCCATCCTCCCACGTCCGGTTCTTAGGCTACGCCCACTTTTTTCTTTGATTTGGCTGTAACTCCGGAAGGAAAAGGTCGTAGAGACTCGGGGACACCTCCAGCCTGTTCAGCATGGCCGAATTATGTCTGACGGAGAGTGTTTCCAAGTCTCTACGAGCTACGGTTCGGGAGTTACAGGTCAACCAATGCTGGGTCCGCGTAGGTATATAGGGTTTTTGCTGTCTGTCGCCCCCAGTAACTTTTGAACGGAAGGTCGTAGAGAGATGAAACCAAACTTTTCCCCCACGACACGGGGGTTAGAAACCGATTGGCGCTGTCCCCACGCCCTCTCGGACCTACGGTTCCTGAGCTCCGCCCACTTTTGGGGTACTTTTGGCGTAACTTTTGAACGGGTTAGGGTTAGGGTTAGGAGAACAGGTGTTCTGATCCTAGGGTAGGGTTAGGGTTAGGGTTAGGGTTAGGGGTTAGGTGAATGAAAAAGTAGCCACACGAAGTGGCGGTGCACGGTCCATGCCCATCCCTGATCCCTGCAGCAGCTGACCTTTCTCCAGCCATCCCTGATTCCAAGTGACAACCTCAGTGTCAAAAAAAATTGGGCTCTCACGTCCCTGAACAACATGTATAGCCAAATAAGGCTTATCTGCGGGCCCAACTGGGGCCTCTACGCAGGCAAGCAGGTTTTTTAATTATAGGCACCCCCTTGGCTTTCCCTTACGTCCTCTGCATATGTGTGCAGCTTCTGCGGATTCGTGCAGGTAAGTATACTTTATTTAGTTTCTTAAATCTTTCTTAATTATGAGCACCCTCCAGTTTCGTTTCCCTTACACTCCATTTGGTTTTTCCTCTCTATTTAGGTTCCCAGGTTGCACAGGTAAGTATTTTTATTTAGGTTTCTTTGCCCCTCGTTGCAACGTTTCGACACAGTTTGGTCTTCATCAGGCTTGAGCTATATCCAAAAATTTGTTTGGGTGTAGAAGAGATGACACCAAACTTTTTCCCCCACGACACGGGGGTAGAAAAGATTGGCGCTGTCCCCACGCCTCTCGGACCTCGGTTCCTGAGCTCCGCCACTTTCGGGGTACTTTTGGCGTACTTTGAACGGTTAGGGTTAGGGTAGGAGACAGGTGTTTCTGACTGGTAAGGGCGTGGGTTAGGCAGGTTAGGGGTTAGGTGAATGAAAAAGTGCACACGAAGTGGCGGTGCACGGTCCATGCCCCTGATCCTGCAGCAGCTGACTTTCTCCAGCCATCGCCTGATTCCAAGTGACAACCTCAGTGTCAAAAAATTGGGCTCTCACGTCCCTGAACACTGTATAGCCAAATCAGGCTTATCTGCGGGCCAACTGGGGCCTCTACGCAGGCAAGCAGGTTTTTAATTATAGGCACCCCTTGGCTTTCCTTACGTCCTCTGGCATATGTGTGCAGCTTCTGCGGATTCGTGCAGGTAAGTATACTTTATTTAGTTTCTTAAATCTTTCTTAATTATGAGCACCTCCGCAGTTTCGTTCCCTTACACTCCATTTGGTTTTTCCTCTCTATTTAGGTTCCAGGTTGCAGGTAAGTATTTTTATTTAGGTTTCTTTGCCCTCGTTGCAACGTTTCGACACAGTTTGGTCTTCATCAGGCTTGAGCTATATCCAAAATTTTTTTGTATGTCATAACATTATCCCAATGATTTTAGATGTTAACCAAGCACATATCCCCCATGGTTAAGGTTAGGATAATGTACTTGGTTAGACACTAAAGGGTGGCTCCAGGAATTCCCTCAGCGGGTCTGGCTAAAGTCAGGCTCGCCACCAAGAGATTCCACGCCGGGGACTGGGCAGCGCTGGCGAGGTTAGGTGAATGAAAAAGTAGCCACACGAAGTGGCGGTGCACGGTCCATGCCCATCCTGATCCTGCAGCAGCTGACCTTTCTCCAGCATCCCTGATTCCAAGTGACACCTCAGTGTCAAAAAAAATTGGGCTCTCACGTCCTGAACAACATGTATAGCCAATAAGGCTTATCTGCGGGCCCAACTGGGGCTCTACGCAGGCAAGCAGGTTTTTAATTATAGGCACCCTTGGCTTTCCCTTACGTCCTGCATATGTGTGCAGCTTCTGCGGATTCGTGCAGGTAAGTATACTTTATTTAGTTTCTTAATCTTTCTTAATTATGAGCACCTCCAGTTTCGTTTCCTTACACTCCATTTGGTTTTTCCTCTCTATTTAGGTTCCAGGTTGCACAGGTAAGTATTTTTATTTAGGTTTCTTTGCCCCTCGTTGCAACGTTTCGACACAGTTTGGTCTTCATCAGGCTTGAGCTATATCCAAAATTTGTTTGTATGTCCATAAACATTATCCCCATGATTTTAGATGTTACACCAAGCACATATCCCCATGGTTAAGGTTAGGATAATGTACTTGGTTAGACACTAAAGGGTGGCTCCAGGAAATTCCCTCAGCGGGTCTGGCTAAAGTCAGGCTCGACCACAGAGAATTCACGCGCGGGACTGGGCAGGCGCTGGCGAGGTTAGGTGAATGAAAAAGTAGCCACACGAAGTGGCGGTGCACGGTCCATGCCATCCTGATCCCTGCAGCAGCTGACTTTCTCCAGCCATCCCTGATTCCAAGTGACAACCTCAGTGTCAAAAAAATTGGGCTCTCACGTCCTGAACAACATGTATAGCCAAATAAGGCTTATCTGCGGGCCCAACTGGGGCTCTACGCAGGCAAGCAGGTTTTTTAATTATAGGCACCCTTGGCTTTCCCTTACGTCCTCTGCATATGTGTGCAGCTTCTGCGGATTCGTGCAGGTAAGTATACTTTATTTAGTTTCTTAAATCTTTCTTAATTATGAGCACCTCCAGTTTCGTTTCCCTTACACTCCATTTGGTTTTTTCCTCTCTATTAGGTTTCCAGGTTGCACAGGTAAGTATTTTTATTTAGGTTTCTTTGCCCCGTTGCAACGTTTCGACACAGTTTGGTCTTCATCAGGCTTGAGATATCAAAAATTTGTTTGTATGTCCATAAACATTATCCCCCAATGATTTTAGATGTTACACCAAGCACATATCCCATGGTTAAGGTTAGGATAATGTACTTGGTTAGACACTAAAGGGTGGCTCCAGGAAATTCCCTCTCAGCGGGTCTGGCTAAAGTCAGGCTCGCCACCACAGAGAATTCCACGCCGCGGGACTGGGCAGGCGCTGGCGAGGTTAGGTGAATGAAAAGTAGCCACACGAAGTGGCGGTGCACGGTCCATGCCATCCTGATCCCTGCAGCAGCTGACCTTTCTCCAGCCATCCTGATTCCAAGTGACAACCTCAGTGTCAAAAAAATTGGGCTCTCACGTCCTGAACAACATGTATAGCCAAATAAGGCTTATCTGCGGCCCAACTGGGGCCTCTACGCAGGCAAGCAGGTTTTTTAATTATAGGCACCCTTGGCTTTCCCTTACGTCCTCTGCATATGTGTGCAGCTTCTGCGGATTCGTGCAGGTAAGTATACTTTATTTAGTTTCTTAAATCTTTCTTAATTATGAGCACCTCCAGTTTCGTTTCCCTTACACTCCATTTGGTTTTCCTCTCTATTTAGGTTCCAGGTTGCACAGGTAAGTATTTTTATTTAGGTTTCTTTGCCCTCGTTGCAACGTTTCGACACAGTTTGGTCTTCATCAGGCTTGAGCTATATCCAAAAATTTGTTTGTATGTCCATAAACATTATCCCAATGATTTTAGATGTTACACCAAGCACATATCCCCCATGGTTAAGGTTAGGATAATGTACTTGGTTAGACACTAGGGTTAGGATTAGGGTTAAGCGGTAGGGTTAGGGTTTCAGGGTTTAGGGTTGGGTTAGGGTTAGGGTTAGGGTTATGGGTTAGGGTTATAGGGTTAGGGTTAGGGTTAGGGTAGGGTTAGGGTTAGGGAAAGGGTTAGGGTTAGGGTTAGGGTAGGTTAGGTTAGGGTTGGGGTTAGGGTTGGTTAGGGTTAGGGTTAGGGTTAGGTCTATAGGGTTTTGCTGGTCTGTGCCGCCCAGTAACTTTTTTAACTTAAGGTTCTTAGAGAGATTGAAACAACATTTTCCCCCACGACCGGGGTTAGAAACCGATATGGCGCTGGTCCCACGCCTTCGGACCTACGGTTCTGAGCTCCAAATTTTTGGGGTACTTTTCCCGTACTTTGGTTAACGGGTTAGGGTTAAGGGTTAGGAGAACAGGTTGTTCTGAATTCCTCAGGGTCTGGGTTCGGGTTAGGGTTAGGGTTAGGGTTAGGTGAATGAAAAGTAGCCACACGAAGTGGCGGTGCACGGTCCATGCCCATCTGATCCTGCAGCAGCTGACCTTTCTCCAGCCATCCCTGATTCCAAGTGACAACCTCAGTGTCAAAAAAAATTGGGCTCTCACGTCCTGAACAACATGTATAGCCAAATAAGGCTTATCTGCGGGCCCAACTGGGGCTCTACGCAGGCAAGCAGGTTTTTTAATTATAGGCACCCCTTGGCTTTCCCTTACGTCCTCTGCATATGTGTGCAGCTTCTGCGGATTCGTGCAGGTAAGTATACTTTATTTAGTTTCTATCTTTCTTAATATATGAGCACCTCAGTTTCGTTTCCCTTACACTCCATTTTGGTTTTTTCTCTCTATTTAGGTTCCAGGTTGCACAGGTAAGTATTTTTATTAGGTTCTTTGCCCTCGTTGAACGTTTCGACACAGTTTGGTCTTCATCAGGCTTGAGCTATATCCAAAAATTTTGTTTGTATGGTCCATAAACATTATCCCCCAATGATTTTAGATGTTACACCAAGCACATATCCCCCCATGGTTAAGGTTAGGATAATGTACTTGGTTAGACACTAAAGGGTGGCTCCAGGAAATTCCCCTCAGCGGGTCTGGCTAAAGTCAGGCTCGCCAACCACAGAGAATTCCACGCCGCGGGACTGGGCAGGCGCTGGCGAGGTTAGGTGAATGAAAAAGTAGCACACGAAAGTGGCGGTGCACGGTCCATGCCCATCCCTGATCCCTGCAGCAGCTGACCTTTCTCCAGCCATCCCTGATTCCAAGTGACAACCTCAGTGTCAAAAAAAATTGGGCTCTCACGTCCCTGAACAACATGTATAGCCAAATAAGGCTTATCTGCGGGGCCCAACTGGGGCCTCTACGCAGGCAAGCAGGTTTTTTAATTATAGGCAACCCCTTGGCTTTCCCTTACGTCCTCTGCATATGTGTGCAGCTTCTGCGGATTCGTGCAGGGTAAGTATACTTTATTTAGTTTCTTAAATCTTTCTTAATTATGAGCACCCTCCAGTTTCGTTTCCTTACACTCCATTTGGTTTTCCTCTCTATTTAGGTTCCCAGGTTGCACAGGTAAGTATTTTTATTTAGGTTTCTTTGCCCCTCGTTGCAACGTTTCGACACAGTTTGGTCTTCATCAGCTTGAGCTATATCCAAAAATTTGTTTGTATGTCCATAAACATTATCCCCCAATGATTTTAGATGTTACACCAAGCACATATCCCCCATGGTTAAGGTTAGGATAATGTACTTGGTTAGACACTAAAGGTGGCTCCAGGAAATTCCCCTCAGCGGGTCTGGCTAAAGTCAGGCTCGCCACCACAGAGAATTCCACGCCGCGGGACTGGCAGGCGCTGGCGAGGTTAGGTGAATGAAAAAGTAGCCACACGAAGTGGGGTGCACGGTCCATGCCCATCCCTGATCCCTGCAGCAGCTGACCTTTCTCCAGCCATCCCTGATTCCAAGTGACAACCTCAGTGTCAAAAAAAAATGGGCTCTCACGTCCCCTGAACAACATTGTATAGCCAAATAAGGCTTATCTGCGGGCCCAACTGGGCCTCTACGCAGGCAAGCAGTTTTTTAATTATAGGCACCCCCTTGGCTTTCCCTTACGTCCTCTGCATATGTGTGCAGCTTCTGCGGATTCGTGCAGGTAAGTATACTTTATTTAGTTTCTTAAATCTTTCTTAATTGAGCACCCTCCAGTTTCGTTTCCCTTACACTCCATTTGGTTTTTTCTTCTCTATTTAGGTTCCCAGTTGCACAGGTAAGTATTTTTATTTAGGTTTCTTTGCCCCTCGTTGCAACGTTTCGACACAGTTTGGTCTTCATCAGGCTTGAGCTATATCCAAAAAATTTGTTTGTATGTCCATAAACATTATCCCCCAATGATTTTAGATGTTACACCAAGCACATATCCCCCATGGTTAAGGTTAGGATAATGTACTTGGTTAGACACTAAAGGGTGGCTCCAGGAAATTCCCCTCAGCGGGGTCTGGCTAAAGTCAGGCTCGCCACCACAGAGAATTCCACGCGCGGGACTGGGCAGGCGCTGGCGAGGTTAGGTGAATGAAAAAGTAGCCACACGAAGTGGCGGTGCACGGTCCATGCCCATCCCTGATCCCTGCAGCAGCTGACCTTTCTCCAGCCATCCCTGATTCCAAGTGACAACCTCAGTGTCAAAAAAAATTGGGCTCTCACGTCCCTGAACAACATGTATAGCCAATAAGGCTTATCTGCGGGCCCAACTGGGGCTCTACGCAGGCAAGCAGGTTTTTTAATTATAGGCACCCCCTTGGCTTCCCTTACGTCCTCTGCATATGTGTGCAGCTTCTGCGGATTCGTGCAGGTAAGTATACTTTATTTAGTTTCTTAAATCTTTCTTAATTATGAGCACCCTCCAGTTTCGTTTCCCTTACACTCCATTTGGTTTTTCCTCTCTATTTAGGTTCCCAGGTTGCACAGGTAAGTATTTTATTTAGGTTTCTTTGCCCCTCGTTGCAACGTTTCGACACAGTTTGGTCTTCATCAGGCTTGAGCTATATCCAAAATTTGTTTGTATGTCCATAAACATTATCCCCCCAATGATTTTAGATGTTACACCAAGCACATATCCCCCCATGGTTAAGGTTAGGATAATGTACTTGGTTAGACACTAAAGGGTGGCTCCAGGAAATTCCCCTCAGCGGGTCTGGCTAAAGTCAGGCTCGCCACCACAGAGAATTCCACGCGCGGACTGGGCAGGCGCTGGCGAGGTTAGGTGAATGAAAAAAGTAGCCACACGTAAGTGTCGGTGCACGGTCCATGCCCATCCTGATCCCTGCAGCAGCTGACCTTTCTCCAGCCATCCCTATTCCAAGTGACAACCTCAGTGTCAAAAAAAATTGGGTCTCACGTCCCTGAAACAACATGTTATAGCCAAATAAGCTTATCTGCGGGCCCAACTGGGGCTCTACGCAGGCAAGCGTTTTTTAATTATAGGCACCCCCTTGGCTTTTCCCTTACGTCCTCTGCATATGGGCAGCTTCTGCGGATTCGTGCAGGTAAGTATACTTTATTTAGTTTCTTAAATCTTTCTTAATTATGAGCACCCTCCAGTTTCGTTTCCCTTACACTCCATTTGTTTTTCCTCTCTATTAGGTTCCCAGGTTGCACAGGTAAGTATTTTTATTTTAGGTTTCTTTGCCCCTCGTTGCAACGTTTCGACACAGTTTGGTCTTCATCAGGCTTGAGCTATATCCAAAAATTTGTTTTGTATGTCCAAAATTTATCCCCAATGATTTTAGATGTTACACCAAGCACATATCCCCCCATGTTAAGGTTAGGATAATGTACTTGGTTAGACCACTAGGGTTAGTGTTAGGTTAGGGTTAGGGTTTAGGGTTAGGGTTAGGGTTAGGGTTTAAGGGTTAGGGTTAGGGTTAGGGTTACGGGTTAGGTTAGGTTTAGGTATATAGGGTTTTTTGCTGGTCTGTCGCCCCCAGTAACTTTTGAACGGAAGGTCGTAGAAGATGAAACCAAACTTTTCCCCCGACACGGGTGGTTAGAAAACCGGGATTGGCGCCGTCCCACCCTCTCGGACCTAGCGTTCCTGAGCTTCCGCCCACTTTGGGTACTTTGGGCGTAACTTTTGAACGGTTAGGGTTAGGTTAGCGGCGAGAACAGGTGTTCTATCCTGAGGGTAGGGTTTAGGGTTAGGGTTAGGGGTTAGGTTAGGTGAATGAAAAGTAGGCCACACGAAGTGGCGGTGCACGGTCCATGCCCATCCCTGATCCCTGCAGCAGCTGACCTTTCTCCAGCCATCCCTGATTCCAAGTGACAACCTCAGTGTCAAAAAAAATTGGGCTCTCACGTCCCTGAAACAACATGTATAGCCAAATAAGGCTTATCTGCGGGCCCAACTGGGGCCTCTACGCAGGCAAGCAGGTTTTTTAATTATAGGCACCCCCTTGGCTTTCCCTTACGTCCTCTGCATATGTGTGCAGCTTCTGCGGATTCGTGCAGGTAAGTATACTTTATTTAGTTTCTTAAATCTTTCTTAATTATGAGCACCTCCAGTTTCGTTTCCCTTACACTCCATTTGGTTTTTCCTCTCTATTTAGGTTCCCAGGTTGCACAGGTAAGTATTTTTATTTAGGTTTCTTTGCCCCTCGTTGCAACGTTTCGACACAGTTTGGTCTTCATCAGGCTTGAGCTATATCCAAAATTTGTTTGTATGTCATAAACATTATCCCCCAATGATTTTAGATGTTACACCAAGCACATATCCCCCCATGGTTAAGGTTTAATGTACTGGTTAGACACTAAAGGGTGGCTCCAGGAAATTCCCCTCAGCGGGTCTGGCTAAAGTCAGGCTCGCCACCACAGAGAATTCCACGCCGCGGGACTGGGCAGGCGCTGGCGAGGTTAGGTGAATGAAAAAGTAGCCACACGAAGTGGCGGTGCACGGTCCATGCCCATCCCTGATCCCTGCAGCAGCTGACCTTTCTCCAGCCATCCCTGATTCCAAGTGACAAACCTCAGTGTCAAAAAAAATTGGGCTCTCACGTCCCTGAACAACATGTATAGCCAAATAAGGCTTATCTGCGGGCCAACTGGGGCCTCTACGCAGGCAAGCAGGTTTTTTAATTATAGGCACCCCCTGGCTTTCCCTTACGTCCTCTGCATATGTGTGCAGCTTCTGCGGATTCGTGCAGGTAAGTATACTTTATTTAGTTTCTTAAATCTTTCTTAATTATGAGCACCCTCCAGTTTCGTTTCCCTTACACTCCATTTGGTTTTTCCTCTCTATTTAGTTCCCAGGTTGCACAGGTAAGTATTTTTATTTAGGTTTCTTTGCCCCTCGTTGCAACGTTTCGACACAGTTTGGTCTTCATCAGGCTTGAGCTATATCCAAAAAATTTGTTTGTATGTCCATAAACATTATCCCAATGATTTTAGATGTTACACAAGCACATATCCCCCCATGGTTAAGGTTAGGATAATGTACTTGGTTAGACACTAAAGGTTGGCTCCAGGAAATTCCCCTCAGCGGGTCTGGCTAAAGTCAGCTCGCCACCACAGAGAATTCCACGCCGCCGGGACTGCAGGCGCTGGCGAGGTTAGGTGAATGAAAAAGTAGCCACACGAAAGTGGCGGTGCCACGGTCCATGCCCATCCCTGATCCCTGCAGCAGCTGACCTTTCTCCAGCCATCCCTGATTCCAAGTGACAACCTCAGTGTCAAAAAAATTGGGCTCTCACGTCCCTGAACAACATGTATAGCCAAATAAGGCTTATCTGCGGGCCCAACTGGGGCCTCTACGCAGGCAAGCAGGTTTTTTAATTATAGGCACCCCCTTGGCTTTCCCTTACGTCCTCTGCATATGTGTGCAGCTTCTGCGGATTCGTGCAGGTAAGTATACTTTATTTAGTTTCTTAAATCTTTCTTAATTATGAGCACCCTCCAGTTTCGTTTCCCTTACACTCCATTTGGTTTTTCCTCTCTATTTAGGTTCCCAGGTTGCACAGGTAAGTATTTTTATTTAGGTTTCTTTGCCCCTCGTTGCAACGTTTCGACACAGTTTGGTCTTCATCAGGCTTGAGCTATATCCAAAAATTTGTTTGTATGTCCATAAACATTATCCCCCAATGATTTTAGATGTTACACCAAGCACATATCCCCCCATGGTTAAGGTTAGGATAATGTACTTGGTTAGACACTAGGGTTAGGGTTAGGGTTAGGGTTAGGGTTAGGGTTAGGGTTAGGGTTAGGGTTAGGGTTAGGGTTAGGGTTAGGGTTAGGGTTAGGGTTAGGGTTAGGTATATAGGGTTTTTGCTGGTCTGTCGCCCCCCAGTAACTTTTGAACGGAAGGTCGTAGAGAGATGAAACCAAACTTTTCCCCCACGACACGGGGGTTAGAAACCGATTGGCGCTGTCCCCACGCCTCTCGGACCTACGGTTCCTGAGCTCCGCCCACTTTTGGGGTACTTTTGGGCGTAACTTTTGAACGGGTTAGGGTTAGGGGTAGGAGAACAGGTGTTCTGATCCTAGGTAGGGTTAGGGTTAGGGTTAGGTTGGGGTTAGGTGAATGAAAAAGTAGCCACACGAAGTGGCGGTGCACGGTTCCATGCCATCCCTGATCCCTGCAGCAGCTGACCTTTCTCCAGCCATCCCTGATTCCAAGTGACAACCTCAGTGTCAAAAAAAATTGGGCTCTCACGTCCCTGAACAACATGTATAGCCAAATAAGGCTTATCTGCGGGCCCAACTGGGGCCTCTACGCAGGCAAGCAGGTTTTTTTAATTATAGGCACCCCCTTGGCTTTCCCTTACGTCCTCTGCATATGTGTGCAGCTTCTGCGGATTCGTGCAGGTAAGTATACTTTATTTAGTTTCTTAAATCTTTCTTAATTATGAGCACCCTCCAGTTTCGTTTCCCTTACACTCCATTTGGTTTTTCCTCTCTATTTAGGTTCCCAGGTTGCACAGGTAAGTATTTTTATTTAGGTTTCTTTGCCCCTCGTTGCAACGTTCGACACAGTTTGGTCTTCATCAGGCTTGAGCTATATCCAAAAATTTGTTTGTATGTCCATAAACATTATCCCCAATGATTTTAGATGTTACACCAAGCACATTATCCCCCATGGTTAAGGTTAGGATAATGTACTTGGTTAGACACTAAAGGGTGGCTCCAGGAAATTCCCCTCAGCGGTCTGGCTAAAGTCAGGCTCGCCACCACAGAGAATTCCACGCCGCGGGACTGGGCAGGCGCTGGCGAGGTTAGGTGAATGAAAAAGTAGCCACACGAAGTGGCGGTGCACGGTCCATGCCCATCCCTGATCCCTGCAGCAGCTGACCTTTCTCCAGCCATCCCTGATTCCAAGTGACAACCTCAGTGTCAAAAAAAAATTGGGCTCTCACGTCCCTGAACAACATGTATAGCCAAATAAGGCTTATCTGCGGGCCCAACTGGGCGCCTCTACGCAGGCAAGCAGGTTTTTTAATTATAGGCACCCCTTGGCTTTCCCTTACGTCCTCTGCATATGTGTGCAGCTTCTGCGGATTCGTGCAGGTAAGTATACTTTATTTTAGTTTCTTAAAATCTTTCTTAATTATGAGCACCCTCCAGTTTCGTTTCCCTTACACTCCATTTGGTTTTTCCTCTCTATTTAGGTTCCCAGGTTGCACAGGTAAGTATTTTTATTTAGGTTTCTTTGCCCCTCGTTGCAACGTTTCGACACAGTTTGGTCTTCATCAGGCTTGAGCTATATCCAAAAATTTGTTTGTATGTCCATAAACATTATCCCCCAATGATTTTAGATGTTACACCAAGCACATATCCCCCCATGGTTAAGGTTAGATAATGTACTTGGTTAGACACTAAAGGGTGGCTCCAGGAAATTCCCCTCAGCGGGTCTGGCTAAAGTCAGGCTCGCCACCACAGAGAATTCCACGCCGCGGGACTGGGCAGGCGCTGGCGAGGTTAGGTGAATGAAAAAGTAGCCACACGAAGTGGCGGTGCACGGTCCATGCCCATCCCTGATCCCTGCAGCAGCTGACCTTTCTCCAGCCATCCCTGATTCCAAGTGACAACCTCAGTGTCAAAAAAATTGGGCTCTCACGTCCCTGAACAACATGTATAGCCAAATAAGGCTTATCTGCGGCCCAACTGGGGCCTCTACGCAGGCAAGCAGGTTTTTTTATTATAGGCACCCCCTTGGCTTTCCCTTACGTCCTCTGCATATGTGTGCAGCTTCTGCGGATTCGTGCAGGTAAGTATACTTTATTTAGTTTCTTAAATCTTTCTTAATTATGAGCACCCTCCAGTTTCGTTTCCCTTACACTCCATTTGTTTTTCCTCTCTATTTAGGTTCCCAGGTTGCACAGGTAAGTATTTTTATTTAGGTTTTTGCCCCTCGTTGCAACGTTTCGACACAGTTTGGTCTTCATCAGGCTTGAGCTATATCCAAAAATTTGTTTGTATGTCCATAAACATTATCCCCCAATGATTTTAGATGTTACACCAAGCACATATCCCCCCATGGTTAAGGTTAGGATAATGTACTTGGTTAGACACTAAAGGGTGGCTCCAGGAAATTCCCCTCAGCGGGTCTGGCTAAAGTCAGGCTCGCCACCACAGAGAATTCCACGCCGCGGGACTGGGCAGGCGCTGGCGAGGTTAGGTGAATGAAAAAGTAGCCACACGAAGTGGCGGTGCACGGTCCATGCCCATCCCTGATCCCTGCAGCAGCTGACCTTTCTCCAGCCATCCCTGATTCCAAGTGACAACCTCAGTGTCAAAAAAAATTGGGCTCTCACGTCCCTGAACAACATGTATAGCCAAATAAGGCTTATCTGCGGGCCCAACTGGGGCCTCTACGCAGGCAAGCAGGTTTTTTTAATTATAGGCACCCCCTTGGCTTTCCCTTACGTCCTCTGCATATGTGTGCAGCTTCTGCGGATTCGTGCAGGTAAGTATACTTTATTTAGTTTCTTAAATCTTTCTTAATTATGAGCACCCTCCAGTTTCGTTTCCCTTACACTCCATTTGGTTTTTCCTCTCTATTTAGGTTCCCAGGTTGCACAGGTAAGTATTTTTATTTAGGTTTCTTTGCCCCTCGTTGCAACGTTTCGACACAGTTTGGTCTTCATCAGGCTTGAGCTATATCCAAAAATTTGTTTGTATGTCCATAAACATTATCCCCCAATGATTTTAGATGTTACACCAAGCACATATCCCCCCATGGTTAAGGTTAGGATAATGTACTTGGTTAGACACTAGGGTTAGGGTTAGGGTTAGGGTTAGGGTTAGGGTTAGGGTTAGGGTTAGGGTTAGGGTTAGGGTTAGGGTTAGGGTTAGGTTAGGGTAGGGTAGGGTTAGGGTTAGGGTTAGGGTTAGGGTTAGGGTTAGGTTAGGGTTAGGGGTAGGGTTAGGGTTAGGGTTAGGGTTAGGGTTAGGGTTAGGGTTAGGTATATAGGGTTTTTGCTGGTCTGTCGCCCCCCAGTAACTTTTGAACGGAAGGTCGTAGAGAGATGAAACCAAACTTTTCCCCCACGACACGGGGGTTAGAAACCGATTGGCGCTGTCCCCACGCCTCTCGGACCTACGGTTCCTGAGCTCCGCCCACTTTTGGGGTACTTTTGGGCGTAACTTTTGAACGGGTTAGGGTTAGGGTTAGGAGAACAGGTGTTCTGATCCTAGGGTAGGGTTAGGGTTAGGGTTAGGGTTAGGGGTTAGGTGAATGAAAAAGTAGCCACACGAAGTGGCGGTGCACGGTCCATGCCCATCCCTGATCCCTGCAGCAGCTGACCTTTCTCCAGCCATCCCTGATTCCAAGTGACAACCTCAGTGTCAAAAAAAATTGGGCTCTCACGTCCCTGAACAACATGTATAGCCAAATAAGGCTTATCTGCGGGCCCAACTGGGGCCTCTACGCAGGCAAGCAGGTTTTTTAATTATAGGCACCCCTTGGCTTTCCCTTACGTCCTCTGCATATGTGTGCAGCTTCTGCGGATTCGTGCAGGTAAGTATACTTTATTTAGTTTCTTAAATCTTTCTTAATTATGAGCACCCTCCAGTTTCGTTTCCCTTACACTCCATTTGGTTTTTCCTCTCTATTTAGGTTCCCAGGTTGCACAGGTAAGTATTTTTATTTAGGTTTCTTTGCCCCTCGTTGCAACGTTTCGACACAGTTTGGTCTTCATCAGGCTTGAGCTATATCCAAAAATTTGTTTGTATGTCCATAAACATTATCCCCCAATGATTTTAGATGTTACACCAAGCACATATCCCCCCATGGTTAGGTTTTAGGTAATGTACTTGGTTAGACACTAAAGGGTGGCTCCAGGAAATTCCCCTCAGCGGGTCTGGCTAAAGTCAGGCTCGCCACCACAGAGAATTCCACGCCGCGGGACTGGGCAGGCGCTGGCGAGGTTAGGTGAATGAAAAAGTAGCCACACGAGAGTGGCGGTGCACGGTCCATGCCCATCCCTGATCCCTGCAGCAGCTGACCTTTCTCCAGCCATCCCTGATTCCAAGTGACAACCTCAGTGTCAAAAAAAATTGGGCTCTCACGTCCCTGAACAACATGTATAGCCAAATAAGCTTATCTGCGGGCCCAACTGGGGCCTCTACGCAGGCAAGCAGGTTTTTTAATTATAGGCACCCCCTTGGCTTTCCCTTACGTCCTCTGCATATGTGTGCAGCTTCTGCGGATTCGTGCAGGTAAGTATACTTTATTTAGTTTCTTAAATCTTTCTTAATTATGAGCACCCTCCAGTTTCGTTTCCCTTACACTCCATTTGGTTTTTCCTCTCTATTTAGGTTCCCAGGTTTGCACAGGTAAGTATTTTTATTTAGTTTCTTTGCCCCTCGTTGCAACGTTTCGACACAGTTTGGTCTTCATCAGGCTTGAGCTATATCCAAAAATTTGTTTGTATGTCCATAAACATTATCCCCAATGATTTTAGATGTTACACCAAGCACATATCCCCCCATGGTTAAGGTTAGGATAATGTACTTGGTTAGACACTAAGGGTGGCTCCAGGAAATTCCCCTCAGCGGGTCTGGCTAAAGTCAGGCTCGCCACCACAGAGAATTCCACGCCGCGGGACTGGGCAGGCGCTGGCGAGGTTAGGTGAATGAAAAGTAGCCACACGAAGTGGCGGTGCACGGTCCATGCCCATCCCTGATCCCTGCAGCAGCTGACCTTTCTCCAGCCATCCCTGATTCCAAGTGACAACCTCAGTGTCAAAAAAAATTGGGCTCTCACGTCCCTGAACAACATGTATAGCCAAATAAGGCTTATCTGCGGGCCCAACTGGGGCCTCTACGCAGGCAAGCAGGTTTTTTAATTATAGGCACCCCTTGGCTTTCCCTTACGTCCTCTGCATATGTGTGCAGCTTCTGCGGATTCGTGCAGGTAAGTATACTTTATTTAGTTTCTTAAATCTTCTTAATTATGGAGCACCCTCCAGTTTCGTTTCCCTTACACTCCATTTGGTTTTTCCTCTCTATTTAGGTTCCCAGGTTGCACAGGTAAGTATTTTATTTAGGTTTCTTTGCCCCTCGTTGCAACGTTTCGGACACAGTTTGGTCTTCATCAGGCTTGAGCTATATCCAAAAATTTGTTTGTATGTCCATAAACATTATCCCCAATGATTTTAGATGTTACACCAAGCACATATCCCCCCATGGTTAAGGTTAGGATAATGTACTTGGTTAGACACTAAAGGGTGGCTCCAGGAAATTCCCCTCAGCGGTCTGGCTAAAGTCAGGCTCGCCACCACAGAATTCCACGCCGCGGGACTGGGCAGGCGCTGGCGAGGTTAGGTGAATGAAAAAGTAGCCACACGAAAGTGGCGGTGCACGGTCCCATGCCCATCCCTGATCCCCTGCAGCAGCTGACCTTTCTCCAGCCATCCCTGATTCCAAGTGACAACCTCAGTGTCAAAAAAAATTGGGCTCTCACGTCCCTGAACAACATGTATAGCCAAATAAGGCTTATCTGCGGGCCCAACTGGGGCCTCTACGCAGGCAAGCAGGTTTTTTAATTATAGGGTTAGGGTTAGGGTTAGGGTTAGGGTTAGGGTTAGGGTTAGGGTTAGGGTTAGGGTTTAGGGTTAGGTTAGGTTAGGGTTAGGGTTAGGGTTAGGGTTAGGGTTAGGTTAGGGTTAGGGTTAGGGTTAGGGTTAGGGTTAGGTTAGGGTAGGGTTAGGGTTAGGGTTAGGTTAGGGGTTAGGGTTAGGGTTAGGGTTAGGGTTAGGGTTTAGGGTTAGGGTTAGGGTTAGGGTAGGGTTAGGGTTAGGTTAGGGTTAGGGTTAGTTAGGGTTAGGTTAGGGTTAGGGTTAGGTTAGGGTTAGGGTTAGGGTTAGGGTTGGTTAGGGTTGTTAGGGTTAGGGTTAGGGTAGGGTTAGGGTTAGTAGGGTTAGGGTTAGGGTAGTTATATAGGGTTTTTGCTGGTCTGTCGCCCCCAGTAACTTTTGAACGGAAAGGTCGTAGAGAGATGAAACCAAACTTTTCCCCACGACACGGGGGGTATAGAACCGATTGGCGCTGTCCCCACGCCTCTCGGACCTACGGTTCCTGAGCTCCGCCCACTTTTGGGGTACTTTTGGGCGTAACTTTTGAACGGAAGGTCGTAGAGACTCGGGAACACTTCCTGCGTGTTCAGCGTGGCCGAATTATGTCTGACGGAGAGCGTTTCCAAGTCTCTACGAGCTACGGTTCGGAGTTATGAGCGAAAAACCCTCGACCAATGGATTCCAGGATGAGGCCTGGCGGAAATGTTCTAGTGTTATTGAGCCAAAATGGTACCCCAAAAACCACTTAGGAGCACGTTTTGGACCATTTGGAGTCTACTGGGGTAACTTTTGAGTGCAAATTTTTGAAGTTGGAGGTACCACTGTGGGGTTTGCAGCCGGACCTCCTTCGGATATGTCGGTCAGTGGGCCGGGCCGAACGTGGTGAGGTATGATTGGCTTGCGTGGGACATGGTTTGGGCCAAACCTTGAGTAGGCCCTCCATACTCGGTGGGCGAGTAGGGGGTACCTGAGGACCGTCATACTCTAATATCAAGCCTCTAAGTATGAAGGAAGTATTTTTTTAGAATTTTTTTTGGAGCGAATTTGGACCTTGGCCTCGGGGTCCAGATCCCGGCCCGGGAAGTCCGATTTGGACCCCGAGCGCCGTTCTGGACTCGGGGCGGGCTGCTGATGCGGAATCCATCAAGATTTGGGCGAAAAACCAAGTGGCCCTGCTGACTTGGGCCAAAAATGGGGTAAAGGGTCCAGACCGCTACGTGGACCCGACTTTGGTACGGGGTTTGGCCCGCGACACTTTCCAGATGCCGCAGCGGACGAAACTCAAATATGTTGTAAAGGGGCCAACGCTGAGCGCAGAGACACCCTTTCCGCTCCGATCGGACTTTGCCCTCGGAAATGGCGCGCCTTAAAGCGGGATTTTGGCCTTTCGTCGAGGTCCCCTGTCGCCAGATATCGTCGGAATCAGCTGAAACTTGACAGCTACGCTTGTCTCGTGGACTTGTACAAGCACGAGAAATTTCGGAGCGCTAGCTCATTTGGCTAGCTAGTTAGCTTTAGCATCATGCTAGCTCCAAACGAGCTTTGGTTCCTGGATCAGCGTCTCAAAAGACACATTGTAGTCCAATTTCAAGTCTGTCAGTGAAAAGGAAGTATTTTTCCTGAATTTTTTCTAGCGAATTTCGGTTAGCCTTTTGCGGCGCTAGCGCGGCATCTTTTATCCGATTGATCTCAGATTTTAAAACACTGTAGGCGGGCAGTAGCCCCACGTACCCTAAAAAAATCAGACCCCAATTCGACAGCGTAGCGAGTTATGGCTCGTTAAGCTTCCGTTAAGGCGTTTTTCGGGTGTCCGCGGCCTTCAAAATGGTTTTTCTTGAATAGCTCCGCCCCTTCAGTCCTTACGCACCAAACTTGGTAGGCTACACCAGAGTGACGTCCCGGAGGAGTGTTTAAAGTTTGGTGGCTCCACGTCAATCCGTTCCCCGTGGGGACCCCGAAACGGTGAGTTTCGCCACGCGTGGAGTTTTGGGCTGTAACTCCGCCCCCTTTCGTTCTTTATCCACCAAACTTTACACACAGCACCAGAGTGACGTCCTGGAGGTGCGTTTAAAGTTTCGAGGCTCCACGTCAATCCGTTCCCCGTGGGGACCCAAAACGTGGGTTCCGCGGGTGGCGAATGGCGTTTTCTTGAATATCTCCGCCCCCCTTCATTTGTAAGCCACCAAACTTCACACACAGCACCAGGGCCGTCTAAAGAGTGTTTAAAGTCTCAAGTGTCACGTCAAAGCGTCCCCTGTGGGACCCCGAACGTGGGTTAGGGTTGGGTTAGGGTGGGTTAGGGTTAGGTTTAGGGTTATTTAGGGTTGGGTTGGGTTAGGGTTAGGTTAGGGTTAGTGTTAGGGTAGGGTTAGGGTTAGGGTTAGGGTTAAGGGTTAGGTTGGGCGTTAGGGTTAGGTTTAGGGTTAGGTTAGGGTAGGGTAGGTTAGGGTTGTTAGGTTCGGGTAGGTTAGGTTAGGTTAGGGTTAGGGGTAGGGTTTAGGGTTAGGGTTAGGTTAGGGTTAGGGTTTAGGGTTAGGGTTAGGGTTAGGTTAGGGTTAGGGTAGGGTTCGTTAGGCGCCCACCAAAGGGTTAGGGTTAGGGTTAAGGATGCGTTAGGGTTTGGGTTAGGTAGGGTAGTTAGGGTTAGGGTATAGGTTAGGGTTAGGGTTAGGGTTTACTACTTTGGGTGTAGGTTAGGGTTAGGGGTTAGGTGTAGGAGTTGGGTTAGGGTTATAGGTTAGGGGGGTTTAGGTTGTACGTCGTAGTTAGCGTTTAGGTTCTATGAGTTAGGGTTAGGGTTAGGTTGGTTGTTAGGGAAGGTTATGAGGGTTAGGGTTTGGCGGGATGTTAGGGTTCTTATTAGGGGTTAGGTTAGGTTAGGGTTGGGTATGGTTAGGGTTAGGGTTAGGGTTAGGGTCCCGGTTTAGTGTTGTATAGGGTTTTTGCTGGTCTTCGCCCCCCAGTAACTTTGAACGGAAGGTCGTAGAGAGATGAAACCAAACTTTTCCCCCACGCACGGGGGTTGAAACCGATTGGCGCTGTCCCCACGCCTCTCGGACCTCGCGTTCCTGAGCTCCGCCCCACTTTTAGGGTCTTTGGGCGTAACTTTTGAACGAAGTCGTAGAGAGGGACACTTCTGCGTGTTCAGCGTGGCCGAATTATGTCTGACGGAGAGCGTTTCCAGTCTCTACGAGCTACGGTTCGGGAGTTATGAGCGAAAAACCTCTCGACCAATGGGATTCCAGGATGAGGCCTGGCGGAAAATGTTCTAAGTGTTTTGAGCCAAAATGTCCCCCCAGAAACCACTTAGGAGCACGTTTTGGACCATTGGAGTCTATTGGAGGTAACTTTTCGGTGCAATTTTTTAAGTTGGAGGTACCACTTGTGGCTTTGCAGCCGGACCTCCTTCGGATATGTCGGTCAGTGGGCCGGGCGAACGTGGTGAGGTACGATTGGCTTGCGTGGGACATGGTTTGGGCCAAACTTGGAGTAGGCCCTCCATACTCGGTGGGCAAGTAGGGCGGGTACCTGAGGACCGTCATACTCTAATATCAGCCTCTAAGTATGAAGAAGTATTTTTTTGAATTTTTTGGGCGAATTTGGACCTCGGCCTCGGGGTCAGATCCCGGCCCGGGAAGTCCGATTTGGACCCCGAGCGCCGTTCTGGACTCGGGGCGGGCTGCTGATGCGGAATCCATCAAGGATTTGGGCGAAAAACCAAGTGGCCCTGCTGACTTGGGCCAAAAAATGGGGTAAAAGGGTCCAGGACCGCTACGTGGGACCCGACTTTGGACGGGGTTTTGGCCCGCCGACACTTTCCAGATGCGGCAGCGGAACGAAACTCAAATATGTTGTAAGGGGGCCAACGGCGGAGCGCAGAGACACCCTTTCCGCTCCGATCGGACTTTGCCCTCGGAAATGGCGGCGCCTTAAAGGCGGGATTTGGCCTTTCGTCGAGGTCCCCTGTCGCCAGATATCGTCGGAATCAGCTGAAACTTGACAGCTACGCTTGTCTCGTGGACTGTGTACAAGCACGAGGAAATTTCGTAGCGCTAGTTCATTTGGCTAGCTAGTTAGCTTTTAGCATCATGCTAGCTCCAAACGAGCTTTGGTTCCTGGATCAGCGTCTCAAAAGACACATTGTAGTCCAATTTCAAGTCGTCAGTGAAAAGGAAGTATTTTTCCTGAATTTTTTCTAGCAAATTTCGGTTAGCCTTTTGCGGCGTAGCGCGGCCATCTTTTATCGATTGATCTCAGATTTTAAACACTGTAGGCGGGCAGTAGCCCCCACGTACCCTAAAAAAATCAGACCCCAATTCGACAGCGTAGGCGAGTTATGGCTCGTTAAGCTTCCGTTAAGGCGTTTTTCGGGTGTCCGCGGCCTTCAAAATGGGTTTTTCTTGAATAGCTCCGCCCCCCTTCAGTCCTTACGCACAAAATTGGTAGGCTGCACCAGAGTGACGTCCCGGAGGAGTGTTTAAAGTTTGGTGGCTCCACGTCAATCCGTTCCCCGTGGGGACCCCGAAACGTGAGTTTCGCCACGCGTGGAGGGTTTTTGGGCTCTAACTCCGCCCCCTTTCGTTCTTTATCCACCAAACTTACACACAGCACCAGAGTGACGTCCTGAGGTGCGTTTAAAGTTTCGAGGCTCCACGTCAATCCGTTTCCCCGTGGGGACCCCAAAACGTGGGGTTCCGCGGTGGCGAATGGCGTTTTCTTGAATATCTCCGCCCCCCCTTCATTTGTAAGCCACCAAACTTCACACACAGCACCAGAGGGCCGTCCTGAAGGAGTGTTTAAAGTCTCAAGTGTCCACGTCAAAGCGTCCCCTGTGGGGACCCCGAAACGTGGGTTTCGCCACGGCGTGGAGCGTTTTCGGGCTCTAACTCCGCCCCCTTTCGTTCTTTATCCACCAAACTTTACACACAGCACGGAGGGACGTCCCGGAAAGAGTGGTTTTTAAAGTTTGGTGGTTCCACGTTCAATCCGTTCCCCGGTGGGACCCCCAAACGTGTGTTTCGCGGTGGCGAATGGCGTTTTCTTGAATATCTCCGCCCCCCTTCATTTGTAAGCCACCAAACTTCACACACAGCACCAGAGGGCCGTCCTTGATGAGTGTTTAAAGTCTCAAGTTTCCACGTGACTCGTTCCCCCGGTTGGACCCCCAACGTGGGTTTCGCGGGCGCGAATGGGTTTTTCTGGAATATCTCCGCCCCCCTTCATTTGTAAAGCTACCAAACTTTACACACAGCACCAGTGGGGAGGTCCTGAATGAGTGTTTAAAGTCTCAAGTGTCCACGTGACTCGGTTCCCCTTGGGACCCCCAAACGTGGTTTCGCGGGCGCGAATGGCGTTTCTGGAATATCTCCGCCCCCTTCAATTGTAAGCTACCAAACTTTACAGGAAGCACCAGTGGGAGGTCCTGAATGAGTGTTTAAAGTCTCAAGTGTCCACGTGACTCGGTTCCCTTGGGGACCCCCAAACGTGGGTTTCGGGGCGATTGGCGTTTTTCTTGAATATCTCCGCCCCCCTTCAATTGTAAGCTACCAAACTTCACAGAAGCACCAGAGGATGGTCCTGGAAGAGTGTTTAAAGTCTCAAGGTTCCACGTGACTCGGTTCCCCGTGTGGACCCCCAAATGTGGGTCACGGAGCGGCGAATGGCGTTTTCTTGTACAGCTCCGCCCCATTCATTTGTAGCTACCAAAACTTTGCAGGCACGCATCAAGGGCAAGGCCCCGAAGCCGTGTTTTGAGTTTCAGGGTTCCACGACATTCCGTTCCCCGTGGGCCCCCCCTGAGAGGTTATTCAGCCCAGGCCGGAAAATCACTGTAGG
>CM012456.1:28637815-28674142 GCA_003999625.1 Oryzias javanicus | reverse complement strand
TTCACGCGTTCAAAGCGCCTTCACCGCGTCGTCAACGAAACGCGTTTCAACCGTTCACCGCGTTCAAACGTTCAACATTCACCGCGTTACGCGTTCACCTCGTTCAACGCCTTGACACAACGCGTTCAACGCGTTCAACCCTCCAGCGTTCCAACCCGTTTCAACGCCGTTCACGCGCGTTCACCGCGTTTCAAGTCGCACGTTCAAAACGCGTTCAACTCGTTCAACCGCGTTCAACACATTCACCTCGTTCAACCTCGTACAACGCGTTCAACGCGTTCACAACGTTCACCGCGTTCACGCCTTCACCGCGTTCAACGCGTTCAACGCGTTCAACTCGTTCAACGCGTTCAAATTCGCGTACTGTGTTCAACCTCGCTTCACACGGCGTTCAACCGCGCTTCAATTAGTCAACGCGTTCAACGCCTTCACGCGTTCACCGCGTTCAACTCGTTCAACGCTTCACCGCGTTCAACCGCGTTCAACGCGTTCAACGCGTTCAACACGTTCAAAGTTGCCTCATTTACCGCGTACCGCGTTCCACCGCGTTCAACTTATCGCGTTCAACGCCTTCACCGCGTTCACACGCCTTCACCGCGTTCAACCGACCGCGTTCAACGCCTTCACCGCGTTCACACGCGTTCCAACGTGCCTCGGTTCAACGCGTTCGCGTTCAACTCAAACTCAATTCACGCTCGCGTACTGTGTTCACCTCGTTCACCGCGTCACGCCTTCACCGCGTCACCGAGCGTCAAAACGCGTTCAACGCCTTTCACCGCGTTCACCGCGTTCAACGCGTTCAACGCCTTCACATGGCGTTCACCGCGTTCACACACGTTCAACTCGTTCAACGCCTTCACCGCGTTCACTCGTTCAACGCGTTCAACTCATTCACCGCGTACTGTGTTCACACGCGTTCAACGCGTTCAACGCCTTCACCGCGTTCACCGCGTTCAACTGTTCAAACGCGTTCAACTCATTCACCGCGTACTGTGTTCACCGCGTTCACCGCGTTCAACGCGTTCAACGCCTTCACCGCGTTCACGCACGTTCAACTCGTTCAACACGCGTTCAGCGTTCAACGCCTTCACCGCGTTCAACGCGTTCAACTCGTTCACCGCGTTCAACGCGTTCAACGCCTTCACCGCGTTCACCACGTTCAACTCGTTCACCGCGTTCAACGCCTTCACCGCGTTCAACGCGTTCAACGCGTTCAACGCCTTCACCGCGTTCACCACGTTCAACTCGTTCAACTCGTTCAACGCGTTCAACGCCTTCACCGCGTTCAACGCGTTCAACGCGTTCAAGCGCGTTCAACGCGTTCAACTCATTCACGCGCGTACTGTGTTCACCGCGTTCACCGCGTTCAACCGCGTTCAACGCGTTCAACGCGTTTCAACTCGCTCAACGCGTTCAACTCATTCACCGCGTACTGTGTTCACCTCGTTCACCGCGTTCAACTCGTTCAAACTCGTTCAACGCGTTCAACGCCTTCACCGCGTTCAACGCGTTCAACGCGTTCAAACGCGTTCAACGCGTTCAACTCATTCACCGCGTACTGTGTTCACCGCGTTCACCGCGTTCACAACGCCTTCACCGCGTTCACCACGTTCAACAGAACTCGTTCAACTCGTTCAACGCGTTCAACGCCTTCACCGCGTTCAACGCGTTCACCGCGTTCAACTCGTTCAACGCGTTCAACTCATTCACCGCGTACTGTGTTCACCGCGTTCACCGCGTTCAACGCGTTCAACGCGTTCAACGCCTTCACCGCGTTCACCGCGTTCAACGCGTTCAACGCCTTCACCGCGTTCACCGCGTTCACCACGTTTCAACTCGTTCAACGCCTTCACCGCGTTCAACTCGTTCAACGCGTTCAACTCATTCACCGCGTACTGTGTTCACCGCGTCAACGCGTTCAACGCCTTCACCGCGTTCACCGCGTTCAAACTCGTTCAACGCGTTCAACTCATTCACCGCGTACTGTGTTCACCGCGTTCACCGCGTTCACCACGTTCAACTCGTTCAACGCCTTCACCGCGTTCAACGCGTTCAACGCCTTCACCGCGTTCACCGCGTTCAACGCGTTCAACGCCTTCACCGCGTTCAACGCGTTCAACGCGTTCAACGCCTTCACCGCGTTCAACGCGTTCAACTCGTTCAACGCGTTCAACACATTCACCGCGTACTGTGTTCACCGTTTCACACGCGTTCAACGCGTTCACCGCGTTCAACGCGTTCACCGCGTTCAACGCCTTCACCGCGTTCACCGCGTTCAACGGGTTCAACGCGTTCAACTCGTTCAACGCGTTCAACTCATTTACCGCGTACTGTGTTCACCTCGTTCACGCGCGTTCAACGCCTTCACCGCGTTTCAACGCCTTCACCGCGTTCAACGCGTTCATTGCCTTCACCGCGTTCAACGCGCGTTCAACTCGTTCAACGCGTTCAACTCATTCACCGCGTACTGTGTTCACCGTGTCGTTCACCGCGTTCAACGCTTCAACCGCGTTCAACGCGTTCAAACTCGTTCAACGCGTTCAAACACATTCACCGCGTACTGTGTTCACCTCGTTCACCGCGTTCAACGCGTTCACCGCGTTCAACGCCTTCACACCGCGTTCAACGCGTTCAACGCGTTCAACTCGTTCAACGCGTTCAACTCATTCACCGCGTACTGTGTTCACCGCGTTCAACGCCTTCACCGCGTTCAACGCGTTCAACGCCTTCACCGCGTTCACCGCGTTCAACGCGTTCAACGCCTTCACCAAGCGTTCAGCGTTCAACGCGTTCAACGCCTTCACCGCGTTCACCACGTTCAACTCGTAACGCGTTCAACGCGTTCAACGCCTTCACCGCGTTCAAACGCGTTCAACTCGTTCACCGCATTCAACGCGTTCAACGCCTTCACCGCGTTCACACACGTTCAACTCGTTCACCGCGTTCAACGCGTTAAACGCCTTCACCGCGTTCAACGCGTTCAACGCCTTCACCGCGTTCACGACGTTCAACTCGTTCAACTCGTTCAACAGCTCGTTCAACGCGTTCAACGCCTTCACCGCGTTCAACGCGTTCAACGCGTTCAACGCGTTCAACGCGTTCAACGCCTTCACCGCGTTCACCGCGTTCAAACTCGTTCAACGCGTTCAACTCTCATTCACCGCGTACTGTGTTCACCGCGTTCACCGCGTTCAACGCGTTCAACGCCTTCACACGCGTTCACCACGTTCAATCTTCAACGCGTTCAACTCATTCACCGCGTACTGTGTTCACCGCGTTCACCGCGTTCAACGCGTTCAACGCGTTCAACGCGTTCAACTCGCTCAACGCGTTCAACTCATTCACCGCGTACTGTGTTCACCTCGTTCACCGCGTTCAACGCCTTCACCGCGTTCACCGCGTTCAACGCGTTCAACGCCTTCACCGCGTTCACCGCGTTCAACGCGTTCAACGCCTTCAACGCGTTCACGCGCGTTCACACACGTTCAACCTCGTTCAACGCCTTCACCGCGTTCAACTCGTTCAACGCGTTCAACTCATTCACCGCGTACTGTGTTCACCGCGTTCAACGCGTTCAACGCCTTCACCGCGTTCACCGCGTTCACCGCGTTCAACTCGTTCAACGCGTTCAACTCATTCACCGCGTACTGTGTTCACCGCGTTCACCGCGTTCAACGCGTTCAACGCCTTCACCGCGTTCACCACGTTCAACTCGTTCAACGCCTTCACCGCGTTCAACGCGTTCAACGCCTTCACCGCGTTCACCGCGTTCAACGCGTTCAACGCCTTCACCGCGTTCAACGCGTTCAACGCGTTCAACGCCTTCACCGCGTTCAACGCGTTCAACTCGTTCAACGCGTTCAACTCATTCACCGCGCGTACTGTGTTCACCGCGTTCACCGCGTTCAACGCGTTCAACGCCTTCACCGCGTTCAACGCTTCAACGCCTTCACCGCGTTCACGCGCGTTCAACGCGTTCACTCATTCACCGCGTACTGTGTTTCACCTCGTTCACCGCGTCAACGCCTTCACCGCCGCGTTCAACGCGTTCCAACTCGTTCAACGCGTTCAACACATTCACCGCGTACTGTGTTCACCTCGTTCACCGCGTTCAACGCGTTCACCGCGTTCAACGCCTTCACCGCGTTCACCGCGTTCACCGCGTTCAACGCGTTCAACGCGTTTCCTTCACTCGTTCAACGCGTTCAACTCATTCACCGCGTATGTGTTCACCTCGTTCACCGCGTTCAACGCCTTCACCGCGTTCAACGCCTTCACCGCGCTTCAACGCGTTCAACGCCTTCACCGCGTTCAACTCGTTCAACGCGTTCAACTCATTCACCGCGTACTGTGTTCACCTCGTTCACCGCGTTCAACGCCTTCACCGCGTTCAACGCGTTCAACTCGTTCAACGCGTTCAACACACACATTCACCGCGTACTGTGTTCACCTCGTTCACCGCGTTCAACGCCTTCACCGCGTTCACCGCGTTCAACGCGTTCAACGCGTTCACCCGCGTACTGTGTTCACCTCGGTTCACCGCGTTCAACGCCTTCAACCGCGTTCACGCGTTCAACCGCCTTCACCGCGTTCACCGCGTTCAACGCGTTCAACGCGTTCAACGCCTTCACCGCGTTCACCACGTTCAACTCGTTCAACGCCTTCACCGCGTTCACCGCGTTCAACGCCTTCACCGCGTTCAACGCGTTCAACGCCTTCACCGCGTTCACCACGTTCAAACTCTCGTTCAACTCGTTCAACGCGTTCAACGCCTTCACCGCGTTCAACGCGTTCAACGCGTTCAACGCCTTCACCGCGTTCACCGCGTTCAACTCGTTCAACGCGTTCAACTCATTCACCGCGTACTGTGTTCACCGCGTTCACCGCGTTCAACGCGTTCAACGCCTTCACCGCGTTCAACGCGTTCAACGCGTTCAACGCCTTCACCGCGTTCACCGCGTTCAACTCGTTCAACGCGTTCAACTCATTCACCGCGTACTGTGTTCACCGCGTTCACCGCGTTCAACGCGTTCAACGCGTTCAACGCGTTCAACTCGCTCAACGCGTTCAACTCATTCACCGCGTACTGTGTTCACCTCGTTCACCGCGTTCAACGCCTTCACCGCGTTCAACGCGTTCAACGCCTTCACCGCGTTCAACGCGTTCAACGCGTTCAACGCCTTCACCGCGTTCACCACGTTCAACTCGTTCAACGCCTTCACCGCGTTCACCGCGTTCACTGCGTTCACCGCGTTCAACGCCTTCACCGCGTTCAACTCGTTCAACTCATTCACCGCGTACTGTGTTCACCGCGTTCACCGCGTTCAACGCGTTCAACCGCGTTCAACGCGTTCAACTCGTTCAACGCGTTCAACTCATTCACCGCGTACTGTGTTCACCGCGTTCACCGCGTTCATTCGCGTTCAACGCCTTCACCGCGTTCACCGCGTTCGCGTTCAACATCGTCAACGCGTTCAACGCGTTCAACTCATTCACCGCGTACTGTGTTCACCGCCTTCACCGCGTTCACCGCGTTCAACGCGTTCAACTCATTCACCGCGTACTGTGTTCACCTCGTTCACCGCGTTCAACGCCTTCACCGCGTTCAACGCGTTCAACGCGTTCAACTCGTTCAACGCGTTCAACACACTTCACCGCGTACTGTGTTCACCTCGTTCACCGCGTTCAACACGTTCACCGCGTTCAACGCCTTCACCGCGTTCACCGCGTTCACCGCGTTCAACGCGTTCAACGCGTTCAACTCGTTCAACGCGTTCAACTCATTCACCGCGTACTGTGTTCACCTCGTTCACCGCGTTCAACGCCTTCACCGCGTTCAACGCCTTCACCGCGTTCAACGCGTTCAACGCCTTCACCGCGTTCAACTCGTTCAACGCGTTCAACTCATTCACCGCGTACTGTGTTCACCTCGTTCACCGCGTTCAACGCCTTCACCGCGTTCAACGCGTTCAACTCGTTCAACGCGTTCAACACATTCACCGCGTACTGTGTTCACCTCGTTCACCGCGTTCAACGCGTTCACCGCGTTCAACGCCTTCACCGCGTTCACCGCGTTCAACGCGTTCAACGCGTTCAACGCGTTCAACTCGTTCAACGCGTTCAACTCATTCACCGCGTACTGTGTTCACCTCGTTCACCGCGTTCAACGCCTTCACCGCGTTCAACGCGTTCAACGCCTTCACCGCGTTCACCGCGTTCAACGCCTTCACCGCGTTCAACGCGTTCAACGCCTTCACCGCGTTCACCACGTTCAACTCGTTCAACGCCTTCACCGCGTTCACCGCGTTCAACTCGTTCAACGCGTTCAACTCATTCACCGCGTACTGTGTTCACCACGTTCACCGCGTTCAACGCGTTCAACGCCTTCACCGCGTTCAACGCGTTCAACGCGTTCAACGCCTTCACCGCGTTCACCGCGTTCACCGCGTTCAACTCGTTCAACGCGTTCAACTCATTCACCGCGTACTGTGTTCACCTCGTTCACCGCGTTCAACGCCTTCACCTCGTTCACCGCGTTCAACGCGTCCAACACGTTCACCTCGTTCACCGCGTTCAACGCGTTCAACGCGTTCACCTCGTTCACCGCGTTCACCGCGTTCACCGCGTTCAACGCGTTCAACGCGTTCAACGCCTTCACCGCGTTCACCACGTTCAACTCGTTCAACGCCTTCACCGCGTTCACACGCGTTCAACTCGTTCAACGCGTTCAACTCATACACCCGCGTACTGTTTCACCGCGTTCACCGCGTTCAACGCCTTCACCGCGTTCACCGCGTTCAACTCGTTCAACGCGTTCAACTCATTCACCGCGTACTGTGTTCACCGCGTTCACCGCGTTCAACGCGTTCAACGCCTTCACCGCGTTCACCGCGTTCACCACGTTCACCGCGTTCAGTATTGAGCTGTAAATGCCAGAAAGACAAAAATCAAATCAATTCAGGAGGTTAATCAGTGACTCCTCTGTGTTCAGAATCAGAATTTTGAGGGTTTGTTTTCTTTTGCTTGTTCAGCCAACCAGGAGCCCGGGCAGCGGCTCGGCCACTCCCTCGGACACACCCACCAAGAGCTCCGCCCTCCAGGACCTCTTCATCCCTCCTCCCCCTGCAGAGCCTTACACACCCAGGTACGGTTTTCAGGTTGAAGTCAGAAATGGAGATCTGTGATGAACAGCTGCTGGTGTTGCCATAGAGACGAGACAGGAGCCTCGTCTGGAGATGAAGCGTCTCGTAACCACAGTGGGGTCAGCACCGCTAAACGTTCTGAGTCACCAAACTCCTTCCTTGATCAAGAGTCTCGCCGGCGAGAGGAGGAGGAGCCCGTGTACTGCACCACGCCCACTTTCGGTCAGTTCTTGCAGCTGCAGCGTCGATGCTGAACACAAACGCTCAGCTTCATTGTTCGTGTGCAGGGAAGCTGAGGCCCACCTCCATGCCTGCTGAGTGCACCTGGGTAGGCGGCTATGAGGATCCAGCCAAACTGAACCGAGAGAGCCACAGAGGTGAGCGCCACCGCACGTGCACTGCACGTTTCAGAGGAACGCCGTTCTCTTCAGAGCAGAGCTGGGAAAAGGCTGAGAGACCACTCTCCCTGACCTCCACCTGAATCACTCACACGGTTACCATGGCGACACTGACAGCAGCTCCTCTCTGAGTCTCACTTTCCTCTGGCTGCTGCCTAGCAACCAGGAAAGGACTGGAGGGTTTGGAACATACTGAAGAGAAAGAAGAACGAGCCAAACAGAAAAAGCCGTGTGAGTTTCAGGAGCTGAAACGTTTCCAATAGTTTTCAGTCAACACTGAAAACACTCACAGGTCAGTTTTCATGCTGACACGTCAGACTGTAAACCATCAGACGTTCCTTAAGTCAAGTTGCTCTGACCCCAACGAGGACACGACCTTCTAGACCCTTCTAGAGTTTCGACACGTCCTGCATGTTCCTGCTAGCAGGAACATGCAGGACGTGTCGCTTCAGATCTTCATCCCTCTGCTGGCCTTTACCTCCACAAACAGTAGGGATGTCCCGATCCGACCACGTGGTTGAAGACTCGATCAAAATAAGACAATTTTCACTGATAATGATTGGATATTTAATTTATTCTTCTTATCAACTCTTTATATTTCCAGCTTATCATTCTGGATAAATCCTCCACCAGAGTCTGCAGGTCATGAACAGATCTCTGTTGTTGCTGTGAAAGCCAGCAGGAAACAGCAGCAGTTCAACAGGAAGCTCACGTAAACTATTCAAGCTAGCTAGATAGAATAGAATAGAATAGAATAGAATAGAATAGAATAGAATAGAATAGAATAGAATAGAATAGAACAGCCTCTATTGTCCTGTGCTGCTCACTTGGTGCAAAGTAACATTAATAGTAATAAAATATGAAATATACATACAAACATAAGCAGCATGAAGGCAAAATAAAAACAGAGAGATGTTCACAGATTCAACTTTTGGGATCAATAACTCTTTTAGAAACACTTTCCACTGAAAACAACTATTGGTTTTTAACGTAAACAACAACATATAAAGGCATTTCAACCGAAAATGTAGGTTTGTGTTTAATGTTAAACTCTTTGTGCTGCCGACAGAAAGACGGCGGCTAACTGCTACATGCTAGCTCCGTGATTTGACTCCTTAGGACCCGAGCTGTCCTTTGATATGCCTGTCTGATTTATCTGACAAAAGTTAAAAAAAATAACTACTGTGGTAATGAAACTGAAAATGGGATGTCTCAAGAGCTTAAAAAAAGAATGACATAATCTTAAAAAAAACTAAAAACAAACAAACCAACAAAAACAACAAAGAAATAGTTTTAATGATCTGAGCCAGTCATGAACACTCATCACATTCATGCTAAAACAGTCATAAATGTTTTTTTCAAGAATTCTAAATGAGGACATGAATCACATTTGGTCAAAAATGTTCAATAACTAAAGATATTAAAGCTAAAGTCACTAAACTTTCTCACATGAATAATTATCACTTATAGAACAAGACAAAAGTTATTTTTTCCCTCGTTTATATTTGCTCTATTTTGAATTTACTTATTTAGACTTCCGTCTCCTTTCTGCTGCTTCAGGTTCTCAGACTTCAAACTGAAACTTTTAGAAATCCTCCGACATCTCTTCTGTCCTGATGGATTCCGGTTTGGCTGCAGGTTTCTGAACGGTTCCTTTAAGACTCTATCAGACCTGAAGCTGATCCTTCATCAGGGAGGAAGAGGATGCACGTCCTCCAAGAAAACCGCCAAGTCTCAGAATAAGACTTGGTGGTTTTTGGGTTGAAAGGCCAGAATTCAAAAGTGTGATTTTCCTTCAGTGATCGTCAAGATTCTGAGAGATTCTGAGTCTCGTCCCCGCGGCGCCTGACTCTTCCTCTGTGAGGAAGAGGAAGAGCAGCAGGCTCAGCTTCAGCTCTTCTGTTTCACAGAAACCTCGCTGATGCGCTACATGGGATTGTCCAGCAAGGAGGAGCGCAGCGGGTCATGTGACTACTCCTCTCACACCGCTCGCCCGGGCAAACGCTCCAATGACACGGCCAAGCGCGCCAAGAGGCGGAGCCACCACAGCCAGAGCCCCTCCCACTACGTTCTTCCCCCCAATCAGAGAGACTCGCCTCAGAGAGACCCCGCCTCCAGTTATCATGTGAGAAGGTCATCAGAGTGTGTCCATCCACAGAATCATGTGTTTAAGTGTTTGATCATCAAAGTCTTCAGCTTCTGCTGCGGCTCAGGTTCTGAATGAATGCAGCTGCACTTGATTCAGGAGTGATGATTCTCTCCACCGAGCGCCGGCGGAGAGGAAACCTCCAGAAGAATCGGACTCGGTGAGAACGTTCTGCAGGGAGCGGTTACAGAATCACGGACGACGTTTGGCAGGAACGTCGGCGCCGTTTCCGTCAGACAAAAAAGTCAAATGATGACGGACAAACACGGGTCTGGGTCCACCTTCATGCAGTTTTGCTGTCTTGAAGACGTCCTTGAAGGTGTTCTTATCCCAGATCTGCTCCACATCCACCAAATCTGCGTCAGCCCCAGATCCGTAGCAGATCTGCCGAAGATCAACAGTTCTGACTCAGATCAGCAGATCTGCTGCAGATCCACCAGATCTGCTACAAATCCACCAGATCTGCCTCAGATCCACCAGATCTGCCTCAGATCCTCTAGATCTGTCTCAGATCTGCCTCAGATTGCTGGATGATGCTGTGATCATCTGTTTCTCTTGCAATCTGAGGCTCCATGATGGATCCAGACGGCGGCGTCTGTACATCCAGCGTTCGTTTTCTGCTTCATGCCAGAAACTTCTCAGCGTCTTTTCCCGGAAACGCTCCTGCAGTGTTGACCCCCCTCCCATCACTTCGGCGCCGTCGTCCGAGCTCGCCGCCCTCTGCTCCAGACGCTCCGACTGATCGATGCTGACCTTTCCGTTGTGACGGCGTGTCTCTGAAATGCAGCGATCACGCGGAGGCGTTCAACAGCAGATGGCGTGCCGGTGGAAGTGGGCGGGCCGTGTCATCCGTCCCTCTGAGCTCCGGTCTGCTGTCTGTGTGAGCCGCTCAGGTGGGGCCCTCACCTGAACCTTTCTCAGTTGGGGCCCTCACCTGAACCTTTCTCAGGTGGGGCCCTCACCTGAACCTTTCTCAGGTGAGGGCTGGGGTCAGGTCCTGGCAGGTCTCTGCGGTCCTCTAATGTCAAAAGGGTCTTCCTCCATTTCAACGAATCCACCTCATGGGAGCAGAAACAATGACAGAGTTTTATATTTACTTTGAATATTATCTGCAAATGAACAAAAGTCAGAGAACAAATGACAAATATTTGAACCCGAGGAGTTCTTATCAGTCAGAGATGAATCTGTAAAGTTTTCACAGATTTTTCTTGTGACTTGCAGATCCAGCTGGACTTTAGAGACGTTCACGAGGAGCTCTGACGTTTCAGAAGATCTCACAGTTTTGATTGTGGGAGGTCTTACAGAACCGCTCCACTCCCTGCAGGTTCTGGAGATTCCTTCTACAGCAGATTCTGATCACATCAGGCGTTAGCGTGGAGAAAGACCTGAACAGAAACGTTAATTTACATCAGGACAAAAACATTTCTGAACTTTCTCATTCATGAAAACACAACTTTATATTTATGCAGCAAATCTGAATGACCCCCCCCACACACACACACAGCCTTTTAAAGAGCATGCGGATGAATAAGCTAACGTCTATGAGCTAAAGCCTTTAAATGATGACTAAAGACCAAATTTCTTACATTCTTTTTGAACTTCAGTTGATGAATGAATGATGGAAAAAACAGAAAATATTTCAACCTTTAGTGACGGCTGCACGTGCAGACGGTTTCTATCTGATCTGATCCTTGCTGTGTGGCTCCTTTTGACGACCTCTGCTGTGAATTTCTTGTAAAAGCCTGAGCTGCGTCTCCTCCCCCCCCCCCCCCCCCCCCATCGTCTCTATGTTTAGACGTGTGAAAAACATGAAACATCCTCCAGACGGCGTTCCTACGTCTGTGACCTCCATTCTCCCTCTCATCGCCCCCCGGACCTGTCATGGTTTATTCCCCAAAGCCCCCCCCTCGCCGTGACAGCTTCCTCTCTTCTCCCCCTCACAGACGTACCAGCAGTCGTCCTCTCTGCAGACCAAGAACAGAAGAGGAAAAATGAGCGTGGAGCAGCTTTCTCTGAGGACAGAGGCCGCCAGGTGTGATCACCTGCCCCAGGATTATGGAGATTGCAGGAAACTGCTACTCCAGCACCTTTAGGTTTCTGCTGCTCTATAATGTTTCAAAATGTTGTGAGAAACGAAACATTATTAAACGAAGAAAAATCTCTCAAAGTTTTCTTCATAAAGTTTGTGAAAGAAAACATTCATTTTTATTTATGTTGATTGAAAAAGTCTATCAATAAAATCATAATTATTGTCTTTAATAGAGTTAATAGAAACGAATCATCACGATCATTCAGTCAGACGCAGCTGAAGAAACATTTTTTATATGATCAAACCTTAGAGATGAAGGAAAAAAATCAACATTTCTTCTTCATTTTGAACTGAATCTTAATCAGATATAAAAATGCTGTTTTTATTGCTAACGTTTGTCTAACTCTGCTGGTTGAAGCGTCTGCCTGTGAAGCTCTTCCTGCCCCACCTTCCTACAACGCACCACCTGTGATCTAAAGGTTAAAACGGCGTTTTCCTCTTAAGATCTCTGATCAGCGTCAATGATGCTGGAAGATCTGAAGACATTAAGATCAGTAGAAGACACGTCTGTTCTCCAGACGTCCGGCCCACGTCTCGGGTCTGTCTGTTAATTGATCAACAGATCCTCCTCTGAAAGAGCTCCGCCCCCTCCTGCTGGTCTGGAAGCCTCTGGTCCTCAGAAAGAGATCAGACCTGATCATCTGATCGGATCAGGATGCTCCAGCATCCTCTCTGAAGACCGTCTTTCCTCTGCACCGAACCAGGGCGGAGCTTGGCGTCTCTGAGTCGGAGGCGTGTCTCCTGCAAGGCGCTGGGCAGAGGCGACTGCGAGGGCTGGCTGTGGAGGAAGCGGGACGCCAAGGGCTACTTCTCTCAGAAATGGAAGAAGTACTGGTTTGTGCTGAAGGACAACTGCCTGTACTGGTACATCAACGAGGAGGTGGGTGTCATGTGTCTACCATCCACCATGGAGAAAGGTCTGAAACATGAAGCTTCTGCTCGGAAGCTGCTGTCAGTCAATCTACACACAGGGATCCACACCTGGAGGCCCCGCCCACCTGAAACGCATTTTAGTTTTCTGGCTGAAGAAACACGTTAGTGGAGGGAATGTCATCAAAAATACAGTTTACACATCACAGCTTAGACACTAACTCCACAGAAGTTTTTAAGAAGTCGGCAGTATAAACCAGATCTGATGTGAGACTCTGTCCTCCTGGATCGGTGTGTGAATGACGTGAGCGTTAACTCACTGCTATTGTGGTATTTGTGAAGAATAGGAAAAGAGTAGAATCAAGTTTGATTTCTATTCGGGTTTAATAATGACATATAATATGGAGCATATTTACCAGCTGGTCCTTCATCCACACCGTTCCTGTTCTTTGAATCAGTTTTCATGTCATCTCATGTCTGCTGCTGTGATTGGCTGACGTGTGTCCGACCCGCCTCCTCTGGGTTGGGATTGAGCGTTCCTTGTCCTCTGTGTGATCAGGACGAGAAGGCGGAGGGTTTTGTGAGTCTTCCAGAGTTTAAGATCGACCGTGCCAGCGAATGTCGGAAGAAGTAGTAAGTTCCTGCAGAAAGCCGCTTCACTGCACGTTCCTGCTCATTCAGCGCTCTGGAATGTTCCTCCTGTGTCTCTCCAGTGCTTTTAAAGCTTGTCACCCCAAAGTCAAGAGCTTCTACTTTGCAGCAGATGGAGTAGACGACATGAACAGGTAAAAACGGGGGGTTGGGGGTGTGTTTTCCTCTCTCTGCAGGTGTTTTGACGTCCTTCATGTTCCACCTGGTCTTCTGCCCTCTGAATGGAAGCACCTGTGTTTGATCGTTTTCTGTCATGAGCTGCATGTCCTCCTCGACTTGTTACCAGACGGTCTTGATGCTTCCTCGAGCGCGACGACCCTTCCATTGTTTGATCTATAACATATAGTGACTGAATATTGTGGCTGAGTGCTGAAAAAATGTAAAGCTAAATGATCTTCATTTTTTAACATCAAAGTACTTTGGGTCAAACTTTTCATTTTATTAGATGTTAAAAGCTGAACTTTTGTTTTTTCATTTGTGATTGATGATGATCCATTTTGTTCATCTCTCTACATGGACCGAGTTTAAACGATTTAGTTCTCTTTCAGAAAAGTTTCAGCCTTCAAGCTCTAAACTCTGATGTTTGTTCTGACTGTCAGGTGGTTAAGTCGTCTCAACACGGCAGCAGTTGGATATGCAGAACGAGAACGGATGAGGCAGGACCAGGGTGAGGAACCAAGATGGAGGATGGAGGATGGATGGATGATGGATGGATGATGGATGGATGGATGGAGGATGATGGATGGATGGATGATGGATGGATGGGATGGATGGATGGATGGATGGTGGATGGATGGATGGATGGATGGATGATGGATGGATGGATGGAGGATGATGGATGATGGATGGATGATGGATGGATGATGGATGGATGGATGGATGGATGGATGGATGGATGATGGATGGATGGATGATGGATGATGGATGGATGATGGATGGATGATGGATGGATGATGGATGGATGGATGATGGATGGATGATGATGGATGGATGAATGATGGATGGATGGATGATGGATGGATGGATGGATGATGATGGATGATGATGGATGGATGGATGATGATGGATGGATGGATGATGATGGATGGATGGATGATGGATGATGGATGGATGATGATGGATGGATGGATGATGGATGATGGATGGATGATGGATGATGGATGGATGATGGATGGATGATGGATGATGGATGACTGATGATGGATGGATGGATGATGGATGGATGGATGATGGATGGATGATGGATGGATGATGGATGGATGATGATGGATGGATGGATGATGGATGGATGAATGATGGATGGATGGATGGATGATGATGGATGATGATGGATGGATGGATGATGATGGATGGATGGATGATGATGGATGGATGGATGATGGATGATGGATGGATGATGGATGATGGATGGATGATGGATGATGGATGGATGATGGATGGATGGTGATGATGATGGATGATGATGATGGATGGATGATGGATGATGGATGGATGATGGATGGATGATGGATGATGGATGATGGATGGATGGATGATGATGGATGATGGATGGATGGATGATGGATGGATGGATGATGGATGGATGATGGATGGATGGATGGATGGATGATGGATGGATGATGGATGGATGGATGATGGATGGATGATGGATGATGGATGACTGATGATGGATGGATGGATGATGGATGGATGATGGATGGATGATGGATGATGGATGACTGATGATGGATGGATGGATGATGGATGGCTGGATGATGGATGGATGATGGATGGATGGATGGATGATGGATGGATGGAGGATGGATGGAGGATGGATGGATGATGGATGGATGGATGATGGATGGATGATGGATGGATGATGGATGGATGATGGATGGATAACTAACCCGTGGAACCCCCCCCCCCCCCCCCCCCGTACAGATTACTGGAGTGAGAGTGAACATGAGGAGGACCCCTCCTCCAGCCCCAAACAGGACAGCCCTCCCCCTCCTTACGACACGTACCCCCGGCCTCCATCCGTGAGTCCTCCACAGACGTCCAGCACATCGTCATCATGTCCCTGAACGCCTCATGAAGTTTTCTAATGATGAAGAGCTTTATACTAATCATCTAAACATCTGTCATTCTACAATTATGTGGTTCATGTTTCTGCTAAAGACGGTTCACATTCAGAGAAAAATAGTTTATAAAATATATCTACCTGGGTGGAAGACGACTGTTTAACACTAAATGTGTGTTTTTCCATTGAGAAAAACATAATTACAACTCTTTACATGTTCTTATACATGGAACATCAGTTGATCAAGAGCAGAAGGAAAAATATCTTGGAATATTTCTGGATTCCCAATAAAACTTCAAAAACGATGTTAAAGAAATATGCAGGTGGTCAGGTGACACATGACCTGATATTACAACACTGCCTGACTCCACACCTGTGAACACACTCAAACCAGTGCAGAGGATTTATAATCAGGCACTGAAGAAGACAAAACCATCAGATATCACCACTGTCACATTTGAATGAAATATAACATCTTAACTTTTACCAGTTTTATTAATTGGAGCTTTTTTAAAATGATTTTGAAAAGCCTCAATGAACTTTCTCCATAACCTCTAAGGACCCTCATTCATAAATGAGAGACTTGCAGCAGATCAACCACATGGGAATTATTATACGAGTCTTGTATCAGCTGCAGTGCTGTCCTCATGTGTGAACAGGTTGATTTGATGTCTTCTAAACTGGTTTATGACATTTTTTAACGATGACTTTTTGTTTTATTTCTTGTATTTTGTTCTCATTTTACACATATATGTTATTTTGAAACAAAAGCTGCAAACTAACTATGGCTAGAGTCATTATGATCAACAGCGTGTCTGTGTTTATATCTTTAATACATAAATTCAAAGTCACTCTAGAATCATTTTAGGATGGTCTTGTCTCTCTTTCTTCCGGTTTTCCCTCCTCCTCTGTCAGATGAGCGCCTACCTGGAAGGTCGGACCACTCGCCTGTCCTCCACAGAGACGTCTCGGTCTCGCTCTTCCCAGGAAGACTTCTTGTGCGGTGAACCCTCGGCGGTGGCTGCAGAACCGCAGTACCACCCCGGTCCACTTGGGGGCGGTACCACGCACAGTGGAAGAAAGCCAGGGGGCAGCAGCAGCAGCGACATGCAGTTCAGATGTGACCCGGTGGAGGTGTGTAGCGTCCTCCTCCTGGAAGGAGGAACATTTGCATCAAACAAACATGAAATCACATTAAAATGAAATAGAATTATTTAAATGAACGTAGCACACATTCTGGACTCTGGAGAACATGGTTATAATCTCAGGTTATAATTTAAGGGATTTTCCTGTTTGGGAAAACTATCAAACTGAGACTTTTCCTTTGTAGTACCGCTCCAGTCCTGCAGGGGGCAGCAGTGAGACTGGATCTCCAGGCCGTTCCTCGTCCTCACAGAGACGCTCCTGGCAGGATCTGATCGAGACCCCGCTGACCGAGTCCGGACTGCACTACCTACAGACTGGACCGCTGGGTAACAGAACCTGAACCTGAAACAGAACCTGAACCTGAAACAGAACCTGAACCTGAGACAGAACCTGAACCAGAGACAGAACCTGAACCAGAGGCAGAACCTGAACCTGAAACAGAACCTGAACCTGAGACAGAACCTGAACCTGAAACAGAACCTGAACCTGAAACAGAACCTGAACCTGAGACAGAACCTGAAACAGAGACAGAACCTGAACCTGAAACAGAACCTGAACCTGAGACAGAACCTGAACCTGAAACAGAACCTGAACCTGAGACAGAACCTGAACCAGAGACAGAACCTGAACCAGATGCAGAACCTGAACCTGAAACAGAACCTGAACCTGAGACAGAACCTGAACCTGAGACAGAACCTGTGACAGAACCTGAGACAGAACCTGAAACAGAACCTGAAACAGAACCTGAACCTGAGACAGAACCTGTGACAGAACCTGAGACAGAACCTGAAACAGAACCTGAAACAGAACCTGAACCTGAAACAGAACCTGAACCTGAGACAGAACCTGAACCTGAGACAGAACCTGTGACAGAACCTGAGACAGAACCTGAAACAGAACCTGAAACAGAACCTGAACCTGAGACAGAACCTCAGACAGAACCTGAGACAGAACCTCAGACAGAACCTGAACCTGAAACAGAACCTGAAACAGAACCTGAACCTGAGACAGAACCTCAGACAGAACCTGAGACAGAACCTCAGACAGAACCTCAGACAGAACCTGAACCTTCAACAGAACCTCAGACAGAACCTGAGACAGAACCTGAGACAGAACCTCAGACAGAACCTGAACCTGAGACAGAACCTCAGACAGAACCTGAACCTCAGACAGAACCTCAGACAGAACCTGAACCTTCGACAGAACCTCAGACAGAACCTCAGACAGAACCTCAGACAGAACCTGAGACAGAACCTGAACGTTCTGGGTGTTTGACAGAAACTCCATCCTGACCAGAGAGACGATAACTGAACGGTTTCATTTCATGTCGTTTGACCTCTCCGGTCCGGTTTCATCAGTAGAGCTCCTGTCTGACCCACAGAGGACGCCGTCTTCGCTGAGCCGGGTCTGGGAGGCTTTTCCATGACCGCCGGAGCCGTGTACACTCTCCCTCCACAGAGGAACGCCCCGTTGCCCACGGCGATGCAGAGGCTGATCCCCCACGGAGAAAAGCCCCGCAGCTTCACGCTGCCCCGAGACAGCAACCTGCACTCGCTGCTCGCTCTGCCCAACAGGGAGGAGCGCGACGCACACGGGGGTGAGTTCCCGCCGTTTGGTCCAGAGCTCAGATCCGGTCTAGCATGAAGCGGAGGGGTTGTGGGCGCCATGCCACCAAAACTTTACCGGATAATGAGAGCAACAGAGACACTAGGACAGGGGTGGGCAAACCACGGCCCGGGGGCCACATGCGGCCCCTTAAGCTACTTAATGTGGCCCTCCAAATTAAAATCCATTGAATCAAAAATCCTAATTATTGTTTTATTTTCCTTGTATTTCTGGTTTCTTCCCATGAATGGTGTTGTTTCTCTGACGTTCATGTTCCTTTCTGAGTCAGATGGTGATCTTTCGGATTATTCCTACACCACATAAATGCAGCATTTCTTTGAGTTCACATTTTCCTCTGAAGACCATCAACCCATTGGATCACCAAAAGAGAACAAAAATCAAAATTTAGAAATTAAAACTCCCAAATTTTCTGTTTTTAAATGAATATATGTGAATTTGAATCCAAATTAAAGCATGTTTTTCTCTAAATTCCTTATTATTTTTTTAGTTTATGAGGTTGATTACCCAATCTCTCCTTCCATCTGCTCCTTGTCCGGCCCTTATGACAAATTTTAGAACCCTTTGGAACAATTGCCCACCCCTGCACTAGGAGGAAGTCAAGTCAATACTTCCCATTAAAACAACATATTTATAGGAATCAGTTCTCAGAAATGAAACGTTTGGAAGATCATGAAGATCCGGCAGCCTTTCAGCATGAAGACAACCTTAAACGTGTAATGATCCGTCCCTGGAGATCCAACTTCTTATCTCCTTCTTTTAGATTCAGAACTAAACAAAGATGACAACAGAGAGTTAAGAACAAGCAAACCAAAATATAGGATTTTTTAACCCAATCACAGGTAACAGCTCCTGCTTCACCTCTTCTTCAATACAGTTTTACAGAAAAGATTCAGTCAAATCACAGAAAATAAATGATGATTAACTTTCTGAGAAGGAAAAAAGACAGGACATAGGTGGGCAAGGCGGCAATTGAACCCACAACCTTCCAATCAGGAGTTGACCACCCTACCACTGCGCCACAGCCACCCATTGAACATAACATTCATTTTATTTGAGACCATGAAAACAAGTAAATGTTGCAGAAACTTCTCCTGAATAAAGATGTAAAAGAACGATCAGAAGTGGAAGGTGATCCTACGAACATCTAATTCCTGAATTCAGAATGAGTCTGGGAGAATGAACGGGATTGGTCGGTTCATGATCTGAATGGTCCTAACTTCTGGTCTGAAGGTCTGGAGGAAAGTTGACCTGAAAGCATCCAGCAGTGAATAGTAAACACTGATGTTGTTTGGACGGTTCTACCACCCGGCTCAGCTCAAACCGGACCTTCTGCTCTCCTAAAGGTGGCGGTGAGGGCGCATCTTTGGGGGACTTGTTCCGAGCCTGCGAGCAGGGCGGAGTCTGTCCTCTGGGGCGTGGCTCTGAGGCCAGAGGTCAGACGGAGTTCAGGCAGTCGTTCCTGCGGCGGGCCGAGGACCCTCAGCTGAACGAGCGCCTGCACCGCCTGCGCATACTGACGTCCACGCTGAAGGTGGGTCTTCCTCACGCAGACCTTCATGAGGAGGGAAGTCACACGGTCTGGGTTCAGCAGAACCTCACAGAACACGTCTGCAGAACATCTCTTTCATCTCGTAGTCTGGTGAAAGTATTTGCCCCCTCTACTTACAGGTAAATACCTCAGTGAACATCATGACAGAAACCCAGATGAGTCTGGAGGTTCTGGTTCTGGTTCAGACTGACAGAAGTGGATGTTTGAGGAAATGCAGATCAGAGATCATCAGAACATGGATCCAGAGGTTCTTGTTCTCGCCTTGAACTCTCCATGGATCCATGTTTGTGACCGTTGGATCATGAACTCTGACCTGAACCGGGTCCACTAGGCCTCCGGGTCTTTCCCTTTTCTTCAGCATGACCCAGTGGACCAGATCTAGCAGTGTTGCTGTGGTTCTTCTCCTCAGTTCCTGGTTCCTCTCAGAGGACGGCATGTCTGTCAGGATCTTCTCCTCATCAGAAGGTCCTCCTGATGTCTGGAAGTATTCAGCTTCGAGTCTGAAGACGAACACTTCTGGAGTTCACTCATTCATGGAGGGATTACTCTGTCTCTAGTCAGACTCGGTCAGGTGGTCACTGTTTTTATTTCAAGTGGATTTGACCTGAATCCTTTTATTTGGCATGAATAAACCAAAAGAGACACACTTTTGAGTCTAAGCATCAGTGGTGAATGAATGAAATGAGTTAAAGGAAAAATTCTGAAAGAATCTATGGTTTCGAGTCAGTGATTTGTCGACGATTCTGGTTCTGAAGACCGTCTTCACAGAATCATTCTGGTTCTTCTCTCTTCTGCAGCTAAACTGGAAATAACTTCAGATATCAAAGAGGGCGGAGCTTCGTTAGCACTGCTCATTTCCTGTTTGCTCACGTGACTCGTTCTCTGTGTGTCTCTTGAGTGGGCGGAGCCAAACGCCTCCTCTGCTGTGGCTTGCGTGTGGAGCGTCCGTCTGCTTCTGTGTTTGCTGGATGCTTGGAAAGGAAACACCGGCTTTGGGAGAATTCGGCAGCGCTACGTTAGAGTGGCCGTCTGCGTCGGCTGCAGCGCCTGCAGCGCCGGCTGCGTCGCCTGCAGCGCCGGCTGCGTCGCCTGCAGCGCCGGCTGCGTCGCCTGCAGCGCCTGCAGTGCCGGCTGCGTCGCCTGCAGCGCCAGCTGCAGCGCCGGCTGCAGCGCCGGCTGCGTCGCCTGCAGCGCCGGCTGCAGCGCCGGCTGCAGTGCCGGCTGCAGCGCCGGCTGCTTCGCCTGCAGCGCCGGCTGCTTCACCTGCAGCGCCGGCTGCAGCGCCGGCTGCGTCGCCTGCAGCGCCGGCTGCAGCGCCGGCTGCGTCGCCTGCAGCGCCGGCTGCAGCGCCGGCTGCGTCGCCTGCAGCCCGGCTGCGTCGCCTGCAGCGCCGGCTGCAGCGCCTGCAGCGCCGGCTGCTTCGGCTGCAGCGCCGGCTGCAGTGCCGGCTGCTTGGCAACAAGAATCTACAACCGTTGCTTTATCTGCATTGAAGGCCATCCTCACATTATTTTATCCACTTCTTGAAGTTTTAAGGATGATTTCTGAAGAGACTTTGATCAGGAATCCTCCATCACTAAAACTATCACTAAATGTATGTTTGGAGTTGGAGCCGCACTGAAAGCTGATTGGCTGTGGCCGATGATCATGTTGTCTCCATGATACAACACTTGCTTCTGAAAACCTCCTTCCATCTCTTCAGTTTTTGGCTCCTCCTCCTGCTAGACTTTGGGTTGTTGTTGATGAAGTTCAAATCTTCTGGTTTCACCATCAGCCAATCAGGATGCAGTTTTACAGCACAGCTGTTGTGATTTTCTAGAGAACTTTGAAAAGTTCTTGGTGGTCTCTAAGCCCCCACTCATTGATGGTCAGAAAAGAACGGACCTTTACCTGACCAGACCGTAACGGTTCTGATCATTCTCCAGCCGGACCACGTCTTCTGACCCAGTTCAAACCGATCTTTGATCTTGTCTGCGATGAGACTCATCTTTAGGAGATCTACGCTGGCCCAGAAGGTCATTTCAAACCAGGAAAAGCCTGATCAGAGCTGGAGGTCAGGAGGTCAAGCTGCAGGTTCAGTTCTGAGCATGGAAATCTTCTGCTCTAAACCTTCGCTTTGTGATGGATATCAGTTCATTTGAAAGAAAAACATCTGAAGTCTCTAAACTAAAGAAAACATCTTCACTTTAGATTTTTAGTTCTTTTAATGTTATTTTCTCCTTTTCTGACTCTTTCCAAATCTCTAAATGAAAAGCAAAGATTTTCCTTTTCTTCTTTCTCTTTCAGCTGCTCCCTGTAGGGGGCGCCACAATGAATCTTCTGCCTCCATCTAACCGGTTCATTCATGATCCATCCTGATCTGGATCCATTTCTGATCCATTCCTAATCTGTCTTGATGCATTTCTGATCCATCCTAGTCCATCCTGAATCATTCTGGATCCTTTCTGATCCATCCAAGTCCGTCCTGATCAAGTCCAGATCTATCCTGATCCAACCGGATCTGTCCTGATCCATCATGATCCATCCTGATCCATCCTAATCTGTCCTGATCCATCCTGATCCAACCGGATCTGTCCTGATCCATCATGATCCATCCTAATCTGTCCTGATCCATCCTGATCCAACCGGATCTGTCCTGATCCATCCTGATCCATCCTGATCTGTCCTGATCCATCCTAATCTGTCCTGATCCATCCTGATCTATCCTGATCCAACTGGATCTGTCCTGATCAATCATGATCCATTTTGATCCATCCTAATCCGTCCTGATCCGTCCTGATCCATCCTGATCCATCCTGATCCATCCTAATCTGTCCTGATCCATCCTGATCCATCCTGATCATTCCTCGTCCATCCTGATCCATCCTGATCCGTCCTGATCCGTCATGATCCATCCTGATCCATCCTAATCCATCCTGATCCATCCTGATCCATCCTGATCCAACCGGATCTGTCCTGATCAATCATGATCCATCCTGATCCATCCTGATCCATCCTGATCCATCCTAATCCATCATGATCCATCCTAATTCGTCCTGATCCATCCCGATCAATCTAGATCCATTTGTGATCCATCCTGATCCATCCTGATCCAACCGGATCTGTCCTGATCAATCATGATCCATCCTGATCCATCCTGATCCATCCTAATCCATCCTGATCCATCCTAATTCGTCCTGATCCATCCTAATCCATCATGATCCATCCTGATCTATCCTGATCCATCCTGATCCATCCTGATCCATCCTAATCCATCCTAATCCATCCTGATCCATCCTGATCCATCCTGATCCATTCTGATCCGTCCTAATCCATCCTGATCCATCCTGATCATTCCTCGTCCATCCTGATCCATCCTGATCATTCCTTGTCCATCCTGATCCATCCTGATCCGTCCTGATCCGTCATGATCCATCCTGATCCATCCTAATCCATCCTGATCCATCCTGATCCATCCTGATCCAACCGGATCTGTCCTGATCAATCATGATCCATCCTGATCCATCCTGATCCATCCTGATCCATCCTAATCCATCATGATCCATCCTAATTCGTCCTGATCCATCCCGATCAATCTAGATCCATTTGTGATCCATCCTGATCCAACCGGATCTGTCCTGATCAATCATGATCCATCCTGATCCATCCTGATCCATCCTGATCCATCCTAATCCATCCTGATCCATCCTAATTCGTCCTGATCCATCCTAATCCATCATGATCCATCCTGATCTATCCTGATCCATCCTGATCCATCCTAATCCATCCTAATCCATCCTGATCCATCCTGATCCATCCTGATCCATTCTGATCCGTCCTAATCCATCCTGATCTATCCTGATCCATCCTGATCCATCTTAATCCATCCTGATCCATCCTGATCCATCCTGATCCATCCTGATCCATCCTGATCCATCCTAATCCATCCTGATCAATCATGATCCATCCTGATCCATCCTGATCCATCCTAATCCATCCTGATCCATCCTAATTCGTCCTGATCCATCCTAATCCATCATGATCCATCCTGATCTATCCTGATCCATCCTGATCCATCCTAATCCATCCTAATCCATCCTGATCCATCCTGATCCATCCTGATCTATACTAATCCATCCTAATCATTCCTGATCCATCCTAGTCCATCCTGATCTGTCCTGATCCATCCTAATCCGTCCTGATCCATCCTGATCCATCCTGATCCATTCTGATCCATCCTAATCCATCCTGATCCATCCTGATCCATCCTAATCCATCCTAATCCATTCTGATCCATCCTGATCCATCATGATCCATCCTGATCCATCCTGATCCATCCTGATCTCTCCTAAAGATCCTCAGCACCTCCAGCTCTGCTTCATCTCTTAATGTTAAACCAGTTTAATCCAGATACTGACTCACCTGCATCCAGGTGGTTCAGGTGGTTCACACTAACTAGAAAACGAAGCGGAGCTCTCCCCAAACCTGCGGTGATCTCCTGACACCTGCGGTGATCTCCTGACACCTGCGGTGATCTCCTGACACCTGCGGTGATCTCCTGACACCTGTGGTTTCTGCAGTGATCTCCTGACACCTGTGGTTTCTGCGGTGATCTCCTGACACCTGCGGTGATCTCCTGACACCTGCGGTGATCTCCTGACACCTGTGGTTTCTGCGGTGATCTCCTGACACCTGTGGTTTCTGCGGTGATCTCCTGACACCTGTGGCTTCTGCGGTATCTCCTGACACCTGTGGCTTCTGTCCGTGTGTCTGACGCCGACCGTCTGTGTTTCCTCTCAGGACAGGGAGGGGGAGCTGGCGCTGATCGACCGGCTGCTGGCCGCGCCCCAGCTGTCGTCTGCAGACTTCCAGGAGTGGAAGAAGGCCTATCAGGAGCTGTTCTCCCAGGAGCCCAGCTCGGAGTCGGAGGAGGCGCCGCCCCTCACCCCGTCGCTGTCTCACACGCACTCCTACATTGAGACACACGTCTGACTCTGAGGTCCGACCGCTGGAATGTTCTCCACTTCAACTCCTCCTCAGCTCTGAGACCTGCTGTCACTCCCTCCGCTGGTTGGTTGTGGCGCTCCAGGAAGTTCCAGGATTCTCCAGGATGTTCCAGGCTGGATGTCGCGTCATTCTTCAGAATTACAGCTAGCTTGTGTGCTCTGTAAATACTGTCCGTGGAAAGTTTGAAGGGAGCTGCGGAGGTGGCCCAGCATCTTCATCGTCCTGCTTGTTGTTTACAGTCTCATGCACAAGCCAGTGACATGCGCCGTTTCCATGAAGCCTTATACTGGATATACAGTCAGTGTGGCGGCAGAAAACCACCTTTTCTAAACTCAGCAGTTTATATTTAGACTTAGAGGCTTTTGTTTGTGCTGGTTCTTGAACCCTGTTCTGTGCGAGGCTGGACCTGAAGCATGCTGCCCCCCTACCCCACCCTGGAAGAGGAGCCATTTGAGGGGAAAAATCCACCCGAAATGCTGGAGCTTCAGGTGGTGAATCTGAGGATCTTCTCAGCAGCTGATGAGTTTCAGGCCTGATCTCTGAGTCCAGAACTGCTTCTCTGAGTCCACATCCTCTGAGTCCACATCCTCCGAGTCCAAAACCTCCGAGTCCACATCCTCTGAGTCCACATCCTCTGAGTCCACATCCTCCGAGTCCACATCCTCCGAGTCCACATCCTCCGAGTCCAAAACCTCTGAGTCCACATCCTCCGAGTCCACATCCTCCGAGTCCAAATCCTCCAAGTCCACATCCTCCGAGTCCAAAACCTCCGAGTCCACATCCTCCAAGTCCACATCCTCCAAGTCCACATCCTCCGAGTCCAAAACCTCCGAGTCCACATCCTCCAAGTCCACATCCTCCGAGTCCACATCCTCCAAGTCCACATCCGTTAGAGTGTGAGGATGGAGAAGTGGAGTCAGGTTTATGGTGATCGTTTCTTGATCATTTCAGCAGAACGACATGCTAACATCCAGCAGCAGTGAAGCTACAGATCAATGTTTTCAGAGTTTTAGCTCAAACTGGAACTTTTTACTAAATTCATCTCTATTTAGTCATTCTGATGCCTTAAATTCTTCTTCATCGTTTTAGCAGATCTTAATTGCTGCTCCAAACATGACCCGTCTGAGCACTGCAGATCCAGTCAAACCAAATGTTTGCTGGATCTCTCTTCAAAACTCTGTTTTTGACCCCAAAACGTCTGTAGACCTGAAAGAACCCACACCTCTGGTTCTGTTACACCGTTTGTGCAGAGTTCATCAGCAGAAGGTCAGAGGTCGCAGAACAAAAACTGGAGACTGGAATGCGTGAATGGAGTCTTTTTGTTCTTTAGTAAAGACCTGCTTGTGTCTGACCGACTTCCTCTAGTCTCTGACTTCAACGCTCAGACGTTCAGTCGATGAGTTCCGAGTCCCCGCAGTGTTCAGACTCTCAGGGTGGGGCCATAATGGGATGTAGTGAGGGTGAACGCAGCGATCGTGCTGATCTGGATGCAGAGCTCAGGTTCTCCTTTGGCCTGTGTGTTCCGTTCAGAAGGTTGAAGGTTTTGTCTCCTGGAAGGAGCTCGACTGAAGATCGGTTTGGTTTGTTTCCACCCACCACAGCGGCTGGAGATGCACCGTTCTGGCGTCTGGTCGTCGATCTTCAGACTCTAGAACCCGGTGAGCTTGCTGGTTGCTAAGGAAACAGAACTGTAACAGAGAAATGCCTCAGGACGCGTCCTCGCTGTCCGTGTGACTCCAACGCCGTTCGGGCTCGTTCTAAACTCTGCTTCAGTCATGGAGATCCTGGAGCAGCAGCCCCACCCCCCACCCCCCACCCCCCCGCTGCCCAACCCCACTCAATCTTCTCATGAGGTTTATTCAAATGTCACCAGCTCAACCAGAACAGGAAATCAGATTTCTTAAAGACAAACAATCAATGACAAAGTGAATCTTATATGACAGACTGAATACTTTCTGTTTTGAAATGAAAGTGCATTCATGCAGATGTGTTATTTTCTTCCTTTTAGAGTCGGGGTGGATCTTTCCTCTTTACTGCATGCAACATAGACTATAGAAATATTTGCATAGGAAGTTAAAGATGGACGTGTTCAAATGTTTTATTTATCTACTGAGATAATGCACAGAAGCAATCACCCGTCTAAACGCTGATGGAGCCGGTCAGAGTCGCTCTTTATGCTGCTGCTGTGGTGGTTGTAGTCCAATGTCTTCAGTGTCAAAGAAAACAATATTTATTTTCTCTTGAATGAGATTCTGCAGATTTCTTTCCATAGAGTTCAGTTTAAGTGTCATCCTCTTTTGAGAAGCCTGTCATGAAGTGATGATTGTAAATCTCAGATATGGATTAATATAGTATTTATTTATGTGACTGTTCTGTTCAGGACGGATCAATAAAGGTTTGGATGAAGCTGTTTGTTGAAAGCATCCTTTGTTAAAGAACTGTTTTCATCCTCTGACTCCAGTTTGCTCAGATTATGGCAGATTGTGTTTTTCACAATAAAAGCATCAGCATCTGCGACTCTTAAATCGTTCAGTTTCCATGAGATCATCTGGTCTGACTTCTGCAACACTTTGATAGAACTTCATTTTCTGCTTAGAAATCCTAGTTTAAAGTCTGAGTCTTGAAATAGTTTTTTCAAGCGATGCAGAAACTTTGTGGTTAGAAAGTGAAAGTATAAAAAATATGCAGTTCAGATCAACCTGTTGAGTGATTTTAACATTCAGGAAAGTCCATTAATATGAATGTCATATATAAACAATAAAAATAAATATTATTGGTTCTCATCAGTGAAACGATCAGGTGAGGCTGGAAAATATACATTCAAAAATACATGAATAAAATGTACTTTTAAAAATATATATATATATATATTTTTTTTTCAATGTCTATTTTTTGATTAAGTTTTCCTCCTGTCTTTGGTTAACAGGTAATAACAACAATAAAAGGTGAATTTACAAACATCCTGTTCAAATATGAGAGAAAGCTGCAGGTGAGGCACCAGCATCCCAGCCTCACCTGCATCCAGCCTCACCTGCACCCAGCCTCACCTGCATCCAGCCTCACCTGCATCCAGCCTCACCTGCACCCAGCCTCACTTGCACCCAGCCTCACCTGCACCCAGCCTCACCTGCATCCAGCCTCACCTGCACCCAGCCTCACCTGCACCCAGCCTCACCTGCATCCAGCCTCACCTGCACCCAGCCTCACCTGCATCCAGCCTCACCTGCACCCAGCCTCACCAGCATCCCAGCCTCACCTGCACCCAGCCTCACCTGCACCCAGCCAGAACGGCACTCTGACTGGAGCTGCAGCTGACTTTACTGACTTGGTTTTTCTGAGTAAAAGTTAGTCAATAAAACAATTTGAGTGATTTTTGTCCATGAACGGAACAAAGTGTTGAAATTAGACTTTAACTGTTGTCAACCAAATGTTGAATTGGAGTCTCTGTTGGGTTCATGTGTTTGTAAATCTGACTGATGGCGTCACCAGCTGTAAACCTCACTGCATGTCAGTTTATCCAGTAACAAAAGTTCTGTAATTTGCTACTTTTGCAAATATTCATTTTTATCAAACTTAGATTTTTTACTTAAGAAAAACATCAACTCAAAAGTTTAATTAGATAAAAATAAATATTTGTAAATGTAACAAATGACAGAACTTGTGTTACTGGATCCAATGTTTCACTTTTTTCTGTGCATGCATTTTATTAGTATGACTTTTTTTTTTGTCAAATGAGAATTAAGCTAAATGTGGTTTGACAGACAAAACATCAAACGTAAACAAACACAAAAATGTTTGTTGGATCTTGTTTGGTTGGATCCAGTTGATCTTCAGAGCTGATCCCAGTGGATCATCAGGAGAAACGGAGCGTCTCGGTCTGACGTTAAACGGCGCTGGCGTCCATTCCCGTCCAGCCTGGCAGAGGGACCCGCGTGCACTCCGTCCCGGTGAGCGCTCTCGGAAGCTGACCGATTTCTCTCCAGCGATCCTTCACGGTGTCGTACTCCAGCACGCTCTTCAGCGTCTCCTCCTGCCCGTCCTTCCACCTCCTCCCCCCGAACAACAGCAGATTCCCGGAGGCGGTGGGGGTCATTCCGTAATGAAAGGATCCAAAGAGCAGCGGTTTAAGGCGTGTCCAGTGGTCGGCCCGCGGGTCGTAGCGTTCGATGTCACAGAAGGGTTCGAACACGCCCAGCAGGGCGAAGAGGAAGCCGTGGGCGGCCGCTAAGCGGTGGCTGAACCTGGCGATGGACATGGACGCCTTCTTCTCCCAGACTCTGTCTCTGAGGTTCCAGCTCAGGACGGCTCGGCTTACCTCGCTGTTGCCATGGAGACCGCTGTGACGGCCGCCCTCCGCACCGCCTGACACGTACAGACTGTCTTCAAGTGTGGCGGAGGCGTGGCCATGAAGGGGGCGGGGCATGGCCACGCCTCTCCTCCATTTTCCTACCGTCATGTCGTAAAACTCCACCGAGGCCACGGCGGCGTGCGCGTTGCTGCCCGGCAGAGTGTGTCGCCCCCCGATGGCGAAGATGACGTCCTGCAGCAGGCAGCAGGTGAACTGAGCCCGCCTCTCCAGCATCGACTCCGCCTCCTCCCAGCAGTCGAAGCGAGGATCGAACCTCCACACTCGGTTTGAGGTTTCCATGGTGACAGAGGTCTCTGCCCCCCTCTCTAACTTTCACCTCGTCCCCCCCCAGCACAAACAGAAACCCCCCCGAGGAGCAAATGCAGAAACTTCTCAGCCTCGCGGGGAGGACACAACCCGTCAGGAGACACCTCCTGCTCCTCGGATCAAACACCCACACCTGCTGCTCTGGCCAATCAGCACTGGCCCCGCCTCCCACGAGAAGCACCCGATCGGGCGATTCTCTGAGGGTGGAGTGTCTGCTCTGTGCGATTGGCTGAGCCGGTCCCAGGCTGTGGTACTCCAGAGTTCGAGTCAGCTGACCTCGGATCAGGGGCGTGGCCATGGCTTTGTGGGCGCAGCCGAGTTTCATCAGGTCCAGAGCGGCGACCAGTCCGAAGCGCAGACGGCTGAGAAGAACGTTAGACTTCAGGAGTGGGAGGGGTCCGTTCTCATCCAACCACGACAGAGTCAGCTTCACGAGCTCAAGCTCTCTGACGCCAGGGATCTCATCGGCGTCCAGCACCGCCGTCAGCGACCGGATGTTCAACGTCAGCAGATCCTCCCTGTCGCCCTGCAGCAGGTCCTTCATCGCCATGGCAATGCACTGATTGGCAGCCTCCGAAATGTTTGAGAGGGCGAGACAGTCCGCCAGGTTAGCATAGCAGCAGCAGTTTTGAGCGTTCAAACTGTCCATCATGAAGCGCTCACATATGAGCACAGCCGTCTCCACCTGCAGGTACCTGGCTGTTTTCAGGACCACAGGAAGTGTGGAGGCCGACAGACTGAGCCAGCCCGAGTACAGGAAGTCCAAGATGGTCTCCAGGCCCTCAGGCGTCAGCGCCGGGAGGCTGATGGAGCTCGCTTGGTTCTCTGCGGTCCCGTCACCAAACAGGGCCCAGAAATAGTCACTGGAGCTGGCCAAAAGAGCGCGATGACACGGGAAGGAAACGCCGCCAGCCTCCAAGATAACATCACACATCTTCTTCTGAGAGCGCAGTCTCTGGAAACCAGCAAAGAGCTGTGTTCTGTGAGAGGAGCTGTAGAGCAGAGAGTAGCCCTCCATCCAGAAGGAGAGACAGAAGGAGAAGGAGAGACAGAAGGAGAGAGAGAAGGAGAGACAGACAGAAGGAGAGACAGAAGGAGAAGGAGAGACAGAAGGAGAGAGAGAGAGAAGGAGAGACAGACAGAAGGAGAGACAGAAGGAGAGAGAGAAGGAGAGAGAGAAGGAGAGAGAGAAGGAGAGACAGAAGGAGAGAGAGAGACAGAAGGAGAGACAGAAGGAGAAGGAGAGACAGAAGGAGAGAGAGACAGAAGGAGAGACAGAGGGAGAGACAGAAGGAGAAGGAGAGACAGAAGGAGAGAGAGACAGAGGAGAGACAGAAGGAGAGACAGAAGGAGAGAGAGACAGAAGGAGAGAGAGACAGAAGGAGAGAGAGAGACAGAAGGAGAGAGAGAAGGAGAGAGAGACAGAAGGAGAGACAGAAGGAGAAGGAGAGACAGAAGGAGAGACAGAAGGAGAAGGAGAGACAGAGGAGAGAGAGAGACAGAAGGAGAGACAGAAGGAGAGAGAGAAGGAGAGAGAGACAGAGGAGAGAGAGAGACAGAAGGAGAGACAGAAGGAGAGACAGAGGAGAGACAGACAGAGAAGGAGAGAGCAAAGAGGTGAGACCGAGCCTGCAGAAAGACTCCGGACAGCCTCTGTCCTCAGTGGAGCACTGCTCATCTGTGTTGTTGTTGTCCTGTGTCCAGCGGCTGGCATGTGACACCATGATAAGTAGGTGACTAACCCCCCCCCCACCCCCTCCCAAAGCCTCAGAGTCTGAGGCAGCAGCTCTGATTTCTTTGTTTGCTGCTGCCCTCTGCTTTGTGTTCAGGTGGGGGCATCAGCCAAGAGCTTGTTCATCCAAAGAACCGGTTCATCCAAAGAACCGGTTCTACCAAAGTACTGGTTCAACCAAAGAACCAGTTCTACCAAAGAACCGGTTCATCCAAGGAACCGGTTCATCCAAAGAACCGGTTCTACCAAAGAACCAGTCCTACCAAAGTACTAGTTCAACCAAAGAACCAGTTCTACCAAGGAACCGGTTCATCCAAAGAACCGGTTCATCTAAAGACCCAGTTCATCCAAAGAACCGGTTCATCCAAAGAACCGGTTCTACCAAAGAACCGTTTCTACCAAACAACTGGTTCAACTAAACGCCTGCGTTCAGTCAGCAGGTGGAGGACACCGCTGGGCCGATGCTGAACCAGCTGGGGTTCAGAGTCCAACCCTGGCAGTTCATCTGCATCCACATTTCAGGAGCGGCCAGCCCTCATCGCCATGGCGACAGGAATGGAAACAGCTTCTGGATCTGGGATCAAACTGCTGGAAAAGTAGCTTCCAATGATGTAAAGAGTGTCAGAAGAAGCCTGCTGGTGTTCGCTTCGCCCTTGGGGAGCATCTCACCTCCCCGTGACCTGCAGGCTGATGTCACTCTCATATTTTTACTCAGCCACCGCAGAGCATGTTGGGAAGGCGACGCGGCGAGGTGTTACTCTTCTACCTCCTCAGCATACGTGTGAAGATGTCCGACTAGCGCTGAAGAGAGCGAGGAGTTCCCGGGAAGGGAGTCTGGATGACCTCCCAGGGTCACATGGCGTCTGGAGTCTGACCCCCCAGCTTTGTTGACCTGCGGAGGCTAAACTTAGCAGCAGCTGCTGCGTGGGGCGCCGCCGGACATGTGTCGCGATGACGGATCTGCAGCAGCTTTCTGCTGTTTGACTGAGACCAAGTTTAAGGACAGAAACCATTCCAGGAGTCTGTAAAAAGAGACGTTTATCTTTTTAGTTTTATTTAAAATGAAATCAAATAAAAGAATAGGGAATGAGGCAAAAGCATTAAAGGGAAACAAACCAAGAAATTAAAGGGATGAACTTAAAACTGACTTAGTTCCTAAAAGTTTTATCTTCCACATGAAATGCAGCTTAAAATCATTTGATTTAAAATGTTTTTTTCTGTAGAAGTTGTTTTTGAGCCAGACTGTGGTTGATTTTAAGACCAGGACACATTTCCTGACCAGCAATCAGGTTTAGAGACCAGAGAACAGAAGTAATTTTATTCTCTAAAGACATTTTTTCTCTTCATGCAGGATCAACATTTACAGGAACTCATTTCAGACATTTTTAGCACAAAGAAGTCAAATGAAAACACTAAATGACTCTAAATTTCTGTGGAATTCCAAAGAAACACAAAAGCGCTCGCTTTCCCCAAACTAGATCCATGACTGACGTTCAGAGAATCTTCTAGAAGCGGTCCATGAAAACGTCCAAACGGCTCCTCGGAGTCACGGGAACGCCGTTTCTGCAGCAGAAATGTCTCCAGAAGGGCTTTAGCGATAGCTGCAGGGAGGCATCAGCTGTGATGAAAGGATCAACCGGTGAAAGGAAGATTTTGGAGGGGATGCAGCAAACGGAGGTAAGGTTCTGGTTCTCCAGAGGGCAGTTCTGCAGAGATCACGTCTGTCTCCAACAACCTGCAGGAGAATCCTGGGAAACAAAAAACAGAGAGTCTTCAGGACACCAGCGAGGAATGTTGGTCTCCAGGACGCGCTCGTGGTCTTCTCTATTTAGAACACCACCACTGGTGGAGTTTGGTCAATGTGATCCATTGCAGCTGATTTAAAACTGGTTTTTCATGAAAAAACGTTTCTCAGAATGATGAAGTTTAAACCTTTTTGGTTTAAAGGTTTAGGCCGGGATTCAAACTCTGAGGATTCTCAAAAATGTGAAAGGAAACGTTATAACAGCGAGTCACAGCTTCAGGCCTTGGCTACTAGATGAAGTCATGAGTCTCAGGAAAAGGTAAAATGTTGTTCTGCTAACACAAAATGTCAATATTGAGAGACTGTCTGCTAGAATGTAACCGTCTGCAGAAATGTAACCGTCTGCAAGAATGTAACCGTCTGCTAGAGTAAAACCGTCTGCTAGAATGTAACCGTCTGCAAGAATGTAACCGTCTGCAAGAATGTAACCGTCTGCTAGAATGTAACCGTCTGCTAGAATGTAACCGTCTGCAAGAATGTAACCGTCTGCAAGAATGTAACCGTCTGCTAGAATGTAACCGTCTGCTAGAATGTACCGTCTGCAAAAATGTAACCGTCTGCAAGAATGTAACCGTCTGCTAGAATGTAACCGTCTGCAAGAAATGTAACCGTCTGCTAGAATGTAACCGTCTGCAAGAATGTAACCGTCTGCAGGAATGTAACCGTCTGCAAGAATGTAACCGTCTGCTAGAATGTAACCGTCTGCAAGAATGTAACCGTTTGCTAGAATGTAACCGTCTGCTAGAATGTAACCGTCTGCAAGAATGTAACCGTCTGCTAGAATGTAACCGTCTGCTAGAATGTAACCGTCTGCAAGAATGTAACCGTCTGCTAGAATGTAACCGTCTGCAAGAATGTAACCGTCTGCAAGAATGTAACCGTCTGCAAGAATGTAACCGTCTGCTAGAATGTAACAGTCTGCTAGAATGTAACCGTCTGCTAGAATGTAACCGTCTGCAAGAATGTAACCGTCTGCAAGAATGTGACCGTCTGCAAAAATGTAACCGTCTGCAAGAATGTAACCATCTGCTGGAATGTGACCGTCTGCAAGAATGTAACCGTCTGCAAGAATGTAACCGTCTGCAAGAATGTAACCGTCTGCAAGAATGTAACCATCTGCAGGAATGTAACCGTCTGCAAGAATGTAACCGTCTGCTAGAATGTAACAGTCTGCTAGAATGTAACCGTCTGCAAGAATGTAACCATCTGCAAGAATGTAACCGTCTGCAAGAATGTGACCGTCTGCTGGAATGTAACCGTCTGCAAGAATGTAACCGTCTGCAAGAATGTAACTGTCTGCAAGAATGTAACCGTCTGCTAGAATGTAACCGTCTGCAAGAATGTAACCATCTGCAGGAATGTAACCGTCTGCAAGAATGTAACCGTCTGCAAGAATGTAACCGTCTGCAGGAATGTAACCGTCTGCAGGAATGTAACCGTCTGCAAGAATGTAACCGTCTGCTAGAATGTAACCGTCTGCTAGAATGTAACCGTCTGCTAGAATGTAACCGTCTGCAAGAATGTAACCGTCTGCAAGAATGTAACCGTCTGCTAGAATGTAACCGTCTGCTAGAATGTAACCGTCTGCAAGAATGTAACTGTCTGCTAGAATGTAACCGTCTGCTAGAATGTAACCGTCTGCAAAAATGTAACCGTCTGCAGGAATGTAACCGTCTGCAGGAATGTAACCGTCTGCTAGAATGTAACCGTCTGCAGGAATGTAACCGTCTGCTAGAATGTAACCGTCTGCAAAAATGTAACCGTCTGCAGGAATGTAACCGTCTGCTAGAATGTAACCGTCTGCAAGAATGTAACCGTCTGCAGGAATGTAACCGTCTGCTAGAATGTAACCGTCTGCAGGAATGTAACCGTCTGCAAGAATGTAACCGTCTGCAGGAATGTAACCGTCTGCAAGAATGTGACCATCTGCTGGAATGTGACCGTCTGCAAAAATGTAACCGTCTGCAAGAATGTAACCGTCTGCTAGAATGTAACCGTCTGCAGGAATGTAACCGTCTGCAAGAATGTAACCGTCTGCAAGAATGTAACCGTCTCAGGGAATGTAACCGTCTGCTAGAATGTACCGTCTGCTAGAATGTAACCGTCTGCAAGAATGTAACCGTCTGCTAGAATGTAACCGTCTGCTAGAATGTAACCGTCTGCAAGAATGTAACCGTCTGCTAGAATGTAACCGTCTGCTAGAATGTAACCGTCTGCAAGAATGTAACCGTCTGCTAGAATGTAACCGTCTGCAAGAATGTAACCGTCTGCAAGAATGTAACCGTCTGCAAGAATGTAACCGTCTGCTAGAATGTAACCGTCTGCTAGAATGTAACCGTCTGCTAGAATGTAACCGTCTGCAAGAATGTAATCGTCGCCAAGAATGTGACCGTCTGCAAATGTAACGTCTGCAAGAATGCTAACATCTGCTGGAATGTAACCGTCTGCAAGAATGTAACCGTCTGCTAGAATGTAACAGTCTGCAGAATTAAACGTCTGCAAGAATGTAACCATCTGCAGGAATGTGTACTGTTCTGCAAGAATGTACCGTCTGCTAGAATGTAACAGTCTGCTAGAATGTAACGTCTGCAGAATGTAACCATCTGCAAGAATGTAACCGTCTGCAAAGAAATGGTGACCGTCTGCTGGAAGTAACCGTCTGCAAGAATGTAACCGTCTGCAAGAATGTAAGTCTGCAAGAATGTAACCGTCTGCTAGAATGTAACGTCTGCAAGAATGTAACCATCTGCAGGATGTAACCGTCTGCCAGAATGTAACCGTCTGCAGAATGTAACCGTCTGCAGGAATGTAACCGTCTGCAGGAATGTAACCGTCTGCAAGAATGTAACCGTCTGCTAGAATGTAACGTTGCTAGAATGTAACCGTCTGCTAGAATGTAAACGTCTGCTAGAATGTAAACCGTCTGCAAGAATGTAAACGTCTGCAAGAATGTAACCGTCTGCTGAATGTAACCGTCTGCTAGAATGTAACCGTCTGCAAGAATGTACTGTCTGCTAGAATGTAACGGTCTGCTAGAATGTACCGTCTGCAAAATGTAACCGTCATGCAGGATGTAACCGTCTGCAGGAATGTAACCGTCTGCTAGAATGTAACCGTCTGCAGGAATGTAACCGTCTGCTAGAATGTAACCGTCTGCAAAAATGTAACCGTCTGCAGGAATGTAACCGTCTGCTAGAATGTAACCGTCTGCAAGAATGTAACCGTCTGCAGGAATGTACCGTCTGCTAGAATGTAACCGTCTGCAGGAATGTAACCGTCTGCAAGAATGTAACCGTCTGCAGGAATGTAACCGTCTGCAAGAATGTGACCTCTGTGGATGTGACCGTCTGCAAATGTAACCGTCTGCAAGAATGTAACCGTCTGCTAGAATGTACCGTCTGCAGGAATGTACCGTCTGCAAGATGAAACGTCTGCAGAATGTAACCGTCTGCTA